>APFE031180899.1:0-21658 GCA_000404065.3 Pinus taeda | reverse complement strand
ACAAGAGCCCGAGGCTCAGCTAGGAACATGACAACTTGACCAAAGGACCTCCTACAGAACCCCAAAGAAAAACAGGCAACCGGAAAGGATAGACAATCCACCTCGGCCTCGAGGAGTAGACTAGAAGAGAGCAGTGCTAAACAAGAAAACAACCCGAAGAAACAAAGAAACAAGAGCCCTACTGAGGATCCAACCCAAATTTGGTGGAATCCTCTGTTCGTCCCTTTTTTCCTTTGTTTTTACCAACTTTGACCCAACCAAGATGATCCTGCTGCGTTGGTATGACTTGCAAACTAAGTTGTGCTGACAGAGAGATCTCCTTGTCTGAGTCCGAAGGAGAGGTCTCGTGAGATCTTTTCTGCGAGAGAGGTGGGACAATGGTCTCCTCAGGACCTGTGGAGACCAGATCCTGTGCAAGAGAAGCATCCATACCGTCCACGTCCACTTCCTCTTCCTCTGAGCTGGAATCAAAATCGTCCATGGGGGGCGGGTCAAAAGGTTTCTAGTTCTTGGATTTCGGCTTAGGTGCGGCATTCTTCTTTTGGGCAGGGATCGCTGGACATGATATTTGAAGGTGCCCAGGGAGATGGCAATTTCTGCAGCGGAACGTTGTATTCTCGTAATCCAGGGTCTGCGTCTAGTGGAAGTCTCCATATTTGAGAATGATCTGATCTGGAAGTCCTTTACTCATGTCTATTTCTGCGCAGATTCTGGCGAAGGTGTATATGCCTTTTTCCCCTCTAGAAGTACCCGTGGCTAGAAAGCGGCCTAGAGAATTGCCGATTCCTTCAAACACAGCAAAGTGCCATAATGGAGTCGAGAGATTAGGGAGTCTGACCCAGATGGGGAATTTGGTGATGACAGCTGAGGATGGATCGAAGTCTGGGAACCAAGGAGTTAAGAATAGCCCCGCTGAGTCCCAAAACCAGGGACATTCAGTTAGTGCTTTTTGATAATCCTCTCCGTCAACAAAAACTACAATGAAGAAGCCTTTTGAGCAGAGAAGAACCTTGCAGTTGTTGGTCCAGTTCGAGTGAATCCATTTGTAGAGGTCTGCTGTACGTGGCCAAAGCCCATTGAACCTGCAAATAATGCCTAATTCTGCAAACAACTGGAATTGCCTATCCATCGTGGGATGTATTATTTCGATGGAGGGGGTTTCCTCCAGCTTGTCCACCAAAAAAGGTTTTGGAGCCTGGGCTGGTGGAGCCGTACTCTTGGACTTCTGAGCATGGACAACATCTTTGTAGGAAAACACTGCCGCTGAAGAAGACTGTCCAACAGCTCCCCCTCTCAAACGAAGGGAAAGAATGATGGAGGCATTTCTTTGAATGTCATAAAAAGAAAGGGGCAGGTGACCCTCAAGCTGTTTACCTTTGAAGAGGAGCCTTTGAGAAGAAGAGGGAATCCCCAACCTAAAAGCCAGTATTTTCTTGAGGTCCTGCACTTGATCCGAAGAGCTCACCCATTGAAGCAGAGTTTTGCCTGAGAGGAGCACAATTAGGATCTGGAACGAAGCAGAGTGCCCCAGATTTTTCTTTCCTCTACAAATATGAGACGGGAGGACTCTGGTGCACACCCAACTTGCTGGGGTCACATCCTGTGTCTGTTTCTTAGATCCCAGAGTAGGGCAGCACTCAGCTTTAATCACTGGAAATGGCTTAAAAGAGGACGGGGCCTCTCTGGAGCTTACTGCTCCAAAATATGCTGGTCCGAGAAGAGGCTGGACGAAGGCTGGACTCTGCATCTCTCAACAGTCTTCCAGAGCCTTTCCAGAAAATACAATCTGAGCATTGTTTGAAATCTATCCCTTCCGAGAGCCCAACTCTCGACGCGACATTTCTACAAACACTTGCCATGCAACCTCCCTGCTTTTCCATTTAGCATTTGTTTCGAAGAAAAGGATGTCGAGGGTAAACACCATACTAGAAAACGAGGCCTGAAGCGAAGGGAGCCCTTGCGACCTCACAGTCCATAGATCGATTCCATAAGTGCCCAAGAAAAAGGCCCTGCAGGGATCTTTGGAGATCTCTGCACTCGAGAAGCAAATCTGGAGGAGAACGCTCCTACCGAAGTCTGCCCACCCGCCTGAAGACAGCTTCTCAACAACATGATTGCGCGGCTCCCGAATGCGGTTATCCCTGTTGTTGTAGGGTCGAAAGAACTCCCCACACGGATAGGTTTCCTCAAGAAAGCGGGCGTTAAACCCCAACACCCACCGCGTCTGGCTGAGGAACTCCGTTTTCCCGGTGTCTTCGGCATGAACGCGCAACAAGATGCTGCCTAGCTCAGGCCCCCTTCTAAACAGCACCGGGATGCCCTTCCCTACGAGGAATACAAGGCTAGGAGAGAGGGAATCCAGGACGGGGAACGCCATGGCTTGAAGCAGTTCGCCGCAGAGCTCTCTTAATCGATATCGGAATTAAGAATGAAGAAATATTTTTTCCCAAAACACCTCATTATCAATTCTTTTAATATTAAAAATATTAAAATAACAAATACAAACCCAACCTCATTTCCAATTCTTTTAAAATTAAAAAAATACAAACCCAACCTCATTACCAATTATTTTAATATTAACCAAAAAAAGAAGAAGCAACAATCACATAAGACTTTTACAATGGAGACATATACCAAACTCAATTTTAGACTCTTAATATTAAAAAAGTGAAGAAAAGCAACAATCACATCAGACTTTTACAATCGAGACATATACCAAACTCAATTTTAGACCGAAGACATATGCCAGACTCACTCCTCAACCGTGATAGCTATCACCCTTCATATTTCAATTTCGACAACCTGCGACGAAATGATAGCGAAACCATGTTTCCTCTATACCTTCGGGCCACAACCTCAGCGCTTTGAAAATCAAATCGCTTTGAAGATTTCAAAGTCCGATTTTGCAGAGCCAACTGAAAATGTAACACAATAGCAAAAGGTTAAGTATTAAAAAAAATTAAAGATGTTTTCCTAAATTCACAATAAAAAATCATAATATTTATTTTAATTATAAATTAGGTATATTTTAATCATTATTTTGTCTATAATAAAAAAATATATTGTTATAATAATTTATTGCATATAATTTGATGGTATTTTATTTATGAAGTAGTTTTGAGGGTTAGTTTAAATGGTCATGTCTCTGTTAGTAAAGCATTTTTTCTATTAAGATGTCATGAGTTCATTTCTCTTGATATTTTCATAGTTAGACTTCGTGGTTGAGCCGACATGAAATGATCCCTTCGGGTTTGTCTGGTACAAATATTTCATGGATGTAATGGTCACCAAACTCCAAAGTCTATGAACCAAAAAAAAAAAGCATACCTTTGAAACATACACTAACTGGTTTCTGTGTGATTTAATCTATGAAAACTATAATAAGTTTTCTTATCATAACTACTTCAAAATCACACAATGTGTAATATCAAAGAATACTTCTCTAGGAAAGAGTACAATACACTGAGACACTCGAAATATTATGATAGAGCCCCCTCTTACCTTCACCAAGGATAAAGGAAAATATTCATAATCTTTCCTCATTATATTTATTCTGGCATATATCTCAAATATTAACGAATCCTTTAACAATAAAAATACCCTAAACCTAATTAATTGCAGTATTTGAGATAAATGAAAATTATGTTTTTTTTAGTTTTACTTCATTATACCCCAAATTACATTTCATTTTTATCTAAATTAAAATATCTTTGAAACCCCATCTTCCCTCCAATTCATAATAAAAATGTCCCTCCTCATCCTTTTGGCTATATCCACCAAATCCACTAAAATATACTTCAATAAAAACCCAGATTTGTTCCCACTTCTACTTAGTAATGGACTACTTATTCACTACAAAGTTTGAATAATTTTTTTTAGTGCAAGCTATTCATTGGTTTATTCAAAGCTACTAAGATGAATGTAATTGTTTTTCATGGATCTATTCCATTTCTTTTTGCATTGGCATTTGTACATAATAGATGTACAATTATATTAATAAAAAAAAAAAATTATTGTGATTACAATAACCATATTATAATTGGATTTAATTATATGTAAATCAAGGTGTTTATATATTATTTGAAAATTTTCATAGAAAGAATATGCATGTGTTTCTATTTTTGGGTGACAATAATAAGATGACTCATTAAGGTGGCCCAAGTGCTTTTCATTTTTATCTTAATTTATCTTAATCGAGATCTCTAAATTTCACCCTTATGGGAAAAATAATAGTAATTCTAATGAGAATGCAACATTTGTAATAAATCAGCATATAAAGCTAATCTGTTATGGTCTTGCTATAACTGATTAAATCTAGAGTAATTGAGATCTTATTCTTTTGAAGTAGTTGAGATCTTATTCTTTTGAAGTAGTTGAGATACCATCAGTATCCTTATTATTTTGCTTAGTTTCTAGTTTCTAGGATTTTATTAATATTTTCTTTCTTATTTTTTCGAGTTAGTTCTCTTGATGTGAAGTTACATAAGCATATGTTTGCCAATGAAAATGTAATTGAAAATTTATTTTCACTCTTAGGTGTTGAATTATGCTCATGAGTGGGAAATTCCACATTTTGGTATCAAAGTGAATTTTTTATCCATTTTGATGGGTTTGGGTATAAGGCTTTTTCTTTCTCCAATTTTTGTTCATCAATCCAATTTAGGTTTTGTTGTTGGACTTTTTGTTTGTAAGTCTTCGTCGAAAAATACTTTAGTGAGCTCTCTCAACGCTTCTTAACATTGAGGCTTGTCTTTGAATAGTTTTTCTCTCGCTTTGCTTGATCATCATTGACATGATACATGCCTTGAGACCTCATGATGGAACTCAAGTTGAGAGGTTGATGTTGGAGTAAACATGGTTAGTGGAGGTTTGAGAATGATGATTCTAGTGGAGGGATGATCATCCAATGCTTAAAGAAGGTGAGGGAACTTTATAACAAAATGGGCATTGAGGGAAATTTTCTAGCTTCTCGAAATTCACCTTTTAACTATAATTAACTTATACAGGCTCCTCTTGCTTTCACTAAGTAGATGACTGCAACCTTCCTTCACATATTTGTTATTTTTTCTATCTATATGAATCCCTCTAAATGCATGTTATATTCCATGTTCATTGATGATGCATAAAACATAATTTGAATTGGATGAGAAGAGTGGAAATATCCCATATTTTTCATATTGTGTTGGAATGATCACTTTCAACCCATTTTTAAAATAGAACTCCACATTCCTTTGAGTGATATGGATGCTTCTATAAACCACACAAACCTACATTTTATGGTGATTTATAAATGGATCAATTATGTTAGTGGGGATCCTCCTAGCTCACTTTTCTCCATTAAGAACTTTGTGGACCATTAAAAGTATGGTTTCATTTAGAAAATAAGTGAGGGTAAAACTCTCTCACTTTTCTAGCTTCCATCTATCATGCTTTACTTGGATGCATTCCTTTTAGACCCACATATAGATATTCTAAATCACCTCTTCATAATGTCCTCACACTCTTTTAAAAAATAATATCTTCTGACAACTCATGAAGATATTCAAGAGGAAAATATTCATAAGAAGGAACTTGAGCGTTCTTTCCTTGATCCATGATCATAGAAGGCTCACATAGCTTAAAATTTCCAACATTAAGACTCGAACAAGAAATCATTTCCACCATTTGTTTCCAATTTTTTGAATGGACCATACCTAATTGACTTGACCATATTACCTTAACCTTTAAGACATTTTTTTGCTAATGTGTAGCCAAACTTTATCACTAACTTGGAAGTGAAGATTAACCCAATGCTTATAATGGTTGGCCTTATACTTGGGCTCAACTCTCCTCCAAATTTTCATCCCAAAGCTTAGGATGCTTGTTACAATATCCTAAAAGTAAGTGTACCACTATCGTGTTGACCACTTCAATTTTTTCATCATTTTGTGGGTGCCCTTTAGGCTATTTTTTAGGGACGAAATATAGCCGAAAGGTGAATTTTTAGGATAATATTTTGAGGTAGGAAAATATTATATATTACTTAAATATTTCAAATTTCACCTTATTTCAAACCATATTATTATTTTTGGATATAAATAACTTGACCTATATCCCATAAGGAATCATATTCACATATTTTTGAGCAAACGAGAATAGATAATTTCCAGGCTCATTGTATTAGGTGCTCCATCATATCCATCCATAGTGTTTGATGTGATGAAGCTTATTTAGAGGTTAAACCATAAGGTCCAGGCTCATTGTATTAGGTGCTCCGTCATATCCATCCATAGTATTTGATGTGATGAAGCTTATTTAGAGGTTAAACCATAAGGTCATTGTATTGGGTGGCCCATGGTATTCATCCATGGTATTTGATGTGATGAATCATATTTAAAGGTTTGGTATACTCCTTTATAAGATGCCTAAGGGGTGAGATTGGTCATGGATAATAAAGTTATATAGTACGTTTTGTTAACACATTTTGTGTTAAAAATTCTATGATGTAAAAATATATATACACACTCATTTTCTTTTAAATACCAATGCATTAACATTATATATTTTGTTCCATAACCATGTAAATCAGAATTTAGTAAAATGTCATAATGGTGGCATATAAGTTATGAAAAATTATTAAGGTATTTTTTAAAGGCTTCTAAATAAGTATATTGGAAAATGAATTTATATGAAATTTTATAATTTTAGAAGATGGATTTATAGTTGGAGATATAATTTAAATGATCATATATATATATATATAGTGAGAAATGCATTTAAATTAGGGTTTTGCATTTTATTGTAATGTTGCCTTAGAAAAACAATGTTATTTGTAAATCAAAATTTAGTAAAATGTCATAATGGTGTCATATAAGTTATGAAAAATTATCAAGGTATTTTTTAAAGCCTTCTAAATAAGTATATTGGAAAATGAATTTATATGAAATTTTATAATTTTAGAAAATAGATTTATAGTTGGAGATATAATTTAAATGATCATATATATAGAGTGAGAAATGCATTTTAAATTATATATATATAGATAGAGTGAGAAATGCATTTTAAATTAGGGTTTTGCATTTTATTGTAATATTGCTTTAGAAAAACAATATTATTTTTAATTAAGATTTTAGAAAAACAATATTATTTTTAATTAAGATTTTACTTTGAGCAAACTTTATATATATTGTTAACATTTAACTATATTGAAAATTAAGTTTATATAGATTTAAACAATTTTAGTGGAGAAAAATAAAAGATTTAGATTAATTATTTAATCATTAATTTTACTTAAATACGGAATGATTTCAACATCCAAATATACATGTTATAAAATAAAACCTCAAAGACTCGTGAAGAGGTTAGTGATGACTTTTTTGTTATGAAACATATTGAAAGATATCTAACCTCAAGAGCTAATGTGTTATCTTTGTTATCTATAAGAGCTAATGTGTTATCTTTCTTATCTATAATATTCAATGTGTTATCTTTGTTCTCTATAATATTTCTTTGAAGTATAGCTCGAAGCTTCATATGGAGAAAATTACTCACAAATTGAAGAGACTGAAAACAGTGGTTTGGCAGTGGATCAGTAAGAGGAAGCGGGAGCTAAGCAGGGAACTGGTATACATAGATTTTGCAACCTATTATATGATTGATCCCACAAGTCATGTTTGTTTTCTTTTATCATACCAAAAGGATGATCATGGAACTTTCAGCCAGAAGAGATAGATTATTGAAAATCTAAGAAGATCATTGGAGAATGAAAAGAAAGAAGTTGAACACCATATGGAATATCAGAGATCATGAGAACAATATACTCTAGAGAGAGGTTGTTCGTTATTTCAAAAAACAATATTCGGATCCACGGGTTGGTAATGCTTCGTAACAATTGGAGATTGCAAATTATTTCCCCTGCATGGTAACTGTGGAGGCCACTGAATTAATGGACTCCCTGATAGCATCGTATGAATTACAAGAGGTTATGAAATCAATGGCGAAGGAAAAAGGCCCAAGGCCGGATGGTTGGTCAATATAGTTTTTCATCTACCTTTTTGACATTATGGAATGGGATCTTGTGGAAATGGCAGATGAATCGTGTAGGCTGGGATACATTTCAGGTGCTGCTCTCAACGCAACCTTCATCTCTCTGATCCCAAGAAAATCAAATACTTCCTCTTTTAAAGATTTCAGACCAATTTCGTTATGTGATTTCATTTATAGAATTATTTCTAAATTGTTGCAAACAGATTCAAAAATATCATATCATCTCACATTTCTGTTGATCCATTTGGATTTTTACCAAATAGATAGATATAGAGATTTCTATCAAATCCCAAATACTGGAGGCGTGTCTTCTGAAAATATACTTGATTAAAGCATACCATATGATAGATTGGGACGATTCTTCGTAAGGTTGCCTTTGAGAGATGGAATTCTGCATGGATAATGGCTTGTGTCTCCTCGGCGAATATGGCTATTTTGATTAATGGTAAAATGACAGAATTTTTCGAGATATCCAGGGGCTTGCGCTAAGGATGTGCGCTCTCACCCCTACTATTCATCCTGGTAATTTATGGGCTTAGCAGGGGAATTAGAGAAGTTGTCGAGGATGGTTTGATTGTAGGTTATAGGGTGACCATAAATACCAGATGTACCCACCTCAGGTTTGTAGACGACCTGCTATGTTTTGGACGAGCTCACATTCAGGAAACGGCGGGCATTTCATCTAATCTTGTCAAATTTTGGAAAAGCCTCAAGTCTTTTTATGAATCAGGAAAAATTTGAATTGATATGTGATAGGGAGGACATGGAGACAACCTTGGCGATTGCAAATATTTTTGGTTTTAAAACCCGTTCTCTGGAGGATGGTTTCAGGTATCTGGGTTTCAACCTGAAACCAAACAACTACGTGAGTCCTGATTAGGACTAGCTTATTGAAAAATACAAGAAAAAGTTGGGTCTATGGGAGCATAAATGGTTAACCTTGGGTGAAGACTTGTGACGATTAATGCAGCCTTACAAGGAATTTCCGCATATTGGATGCACATGTTCCATTTACAGACGTTGTCTCCCGGAAAATTGATGCAATCATAGCCAAATTCTTATGGAGTGGAGTTCGAAAAGGAAAAAAAATTCACCTGGCAAGTCTGAAATCAATCTGAAAGTGGGAAAAAAATCATAATAATATGATCATCACTTAAAATAACAGATGAGTAATGGATTTTAGTTTCCTCAATAATATATATTTAAACTACAAAATGTGTACGATAGAAGAAATTTCTTAAAAAATTCCCATTAAACAAACACAATCTAACAAAAATTTAAAATCTAACAACATATCAGTTAAAAGTAACAAAACCATGATTTTTTTTTAAGTATGTATGGTGCCCACTACAGTGTGTGGTTAAGCAAATCTAAAATTTACCAACATATGGGTATTTGGCAGTTGAAGGTGACAAACCCATGATCCTTTTTTATGTTTCTCAATGTATAGGATGGTGGCCATTCGTGGGTGTGGTTAAGCATTCAAACTTGTTCCTGTGTGAGAAAGGTCGTGAACAACCAAAGTGAGATTTCAAGGCATATGAGTTTTATTAATGATGCATTTTTTTTTCCTTAAAGACTTTGACCACTTTGGCAACCAAGTTTTGTTAAGTTTTACTTTTCATTTTTATGTGGAAAAAATGGAGAGTAAGTTTATTTCACATGTAAATGGGTATATGGCTATAAATTGTGATTTTGATTGGAGATTTATATATGAAATGAGTAAGGAGAAAATTTAATAGTCGTCCTTGTTTTATGTATATCTGAGGTACTACATTTCCAATAAGATAATGATGTCTTATTATAAAACCATTTTCAAGCATACTTATCTCTAATTTTGTGATTCACATGTTTAAGTTATAAATATACATCTAGGTAATGGTTAAGAGCTTGAGTGGGCCTAATGGTTAAGAGAATGTGTTTCCTCCGAAGAGGTCACATGTTCAAAACTAGAGGGGGTAGAGTATGTATGCCTTGGTAGACTTAGCAGTGAAATCACTACACAGACTTGTCCCATAAATTGTCCCACAAACAAGGGGGTCTCATACACCAATTTGGTGTCTAGCTTGGCCATGACCTTAAAATTGGATAATAATAATAATAATAATAATAATATAATCAAGTTTACTTGATAAAATTTTAGGAGATATATCTTCCTCAATTTAGTGGGAAACTTATTCAAGTCATAGGGGTTGTTATGTTGATCTTGACTTTATCAAAGAAAGATTAAGTTAAATCTTGATTAATCAAATAGTAAGTCTCATGGTATTTGATGTGATGGTCAAGGAAATATTTAGGGAAAAAAAATTGTTAATTGACTATTTTTTTTGGACATTTTCTATTAAAAAAAGGATAAAATAAATAAATAAATCACCCATTTGGTTATAAATTCTCTTATTTTTTACATCTATATGATTAAATTGATGATATTTGCCAAAAAAAAAAAATCTTGCTATAATAGTACATTACATGTTTTTTATCGAATATTCACCAACATTTTATATGTATGATTTTTCAAACAATAATTGTTGCATATAATACGATATAGATCCCGAGGGTGGATTAGCTATCGCGCGCGGAGCTAGAGCTGCGAAGACCTAGCCCCTGCTAGCTGTTGCTGCGACGCCGCCGCCTCGGCCTGGGCTGCGAGGCCTGTCTCTGGGCCTTGGCAGCCATGGCTCATCTAGATCCTTCCCTTGGGGACGCGGAGAAAGCTTTTTCTGCTCTGGTAAAATCCCTTCCCCCTGCTCGCCCGAAACCATCAACTTCAAAATTTGTCAAGAAGCTGGATATTCCTCAAGAAGTGCAGCTGCCTCCATCTCTTCCTCGAATGGCAGCTCTATCTCTAGCAGAAAAAGGTCTTATAGGGCAGTTCACAGGCTTATGGCCTTCTCCAAAAACAGTCCAGCGATGGGTGGAAAGAAACTGGTCCGATAAAATTCAAGGCAAGATTTCGATTCGTTTCTGCAGCAAAGGTTACTACACATTTCACTTTGAAACTAAAGAAGACAAAGACCTGATATTCAGAAACGGACCCTATTTCATGGACTCGCGAGGGTTATATCTCAACAAATGGACCCCTGACTTCGATCCTGAGCTAGACATCCCCAATGCGGTTCCGATTTGGGTCCGTCTTCCCCATCTGCCCTTGCACTGCTGGGGAGACGAATCTGTCAAAGCAATAGGGAATGCAGTTGGAAAATATATTGACAGAAGTGAGCCCAAAGACAACATGCAAGCCTGTGCAAGGATCTGCGTAGAAGTGGACCTCGGGAAAGGACTTCCGGAGGCCATCAAGCTAAAGGTGGACGAGTGGAGCTACATTCAGCAGCTAGACTACGAGCAAATACCCTTTAAATGCAAGGTATGTCATGAATATGGTCATTTCGCTAATATATGCTCCAAGGTAACCAATCTGGAATCAGAAGATCAAGGAGGACAATGGGAAACTGTTAAAAAAAAGAAAGCAGCACCTTCGTCCAAACCTGAACCTTCCGCTGAACATCCGGGCTCTTCTTCCCTCCCACCCAATCCGCCTCCTTCCAATCCATCTGACCTTTCCCAAGATCCCCCCTCCCCTTCAACCTCCAACCCTTTTCTTATTTTATCCTCTGAAGATCCCCATCCTGAGCAACCTTCCATTGAATTGACCGATCCCCCAAAAATCCCCTCGTCCCTCTCTCAGCCCGCCTCTGACCCTCCCCCTCCCAGAACAACAAGAAGCTCTTCTAAAGATCTTGGTGCCTCTAGTGACCTCCACAAGAAACTAGGACCAGGGCGGAAGACAGCTAAGCAGCATCGTGAAGAGAGCACACAAAAGGATATAGCCCTTGGGATCCAAACGCCAATGGATTCCTACATCACAGGATCTCAAGAGAAAGAATCATCAGGAAAAGACCATGAGAGGCGAGCACCTCTTCGCACAAATGCCCCATGATGAAGCTATTGTCATGGAACAGTAGGGGTATGGGGCACCCTTCCAAATCAGCTGCCCTACGAGATCTTCTCCAAACAGAAAGACCTGACATTATTTTGCTTCAAGAAACCAAACAAAGTCAAAGTGAAATGCAGAAAATTGTAGATGCTCAAAAAAAAAATTCAGGGATCAGCAGCGATTCCAGAGGAGCTTCTGGAGGAATTACAGTCATGTGGAACAACCACCTCTAGGATTGTAAGTCATTCCTTCCCAATCAAAATTGGTGAAAGATTAATTTAGTCCACAAAGATGAGAGCTGTGATCTCATTATTTACAACATCTATATTCCCAATCAGTACAGAGAAAAGGAACAATGTTGGAAAGAATTGAAAGAAGACATAGACAATGAACAGAATCCAAATATTATTCTAGCTGGAGACTTAAACTTAATCCTCCACGCAAATGAGAAACGAGGGGGCAACTTTCTTCACGACCCCTTTAGAAGCCAGCTAGAAGGAATAATGTCTGATCATGAATTGATGGATATTATTCCAAAAAACTGAAAATATACTTGGAATAACAGAAGGTTGGGGCCAGGCAATATCATGGAACGCCTAGATAGAATTCTGGTTAATATCTCCTTGCTGTCCACTTTTGCTGCAGGCCACACCAAAGTTCTCAACTCTACAGTCTCGGACCACTTTCCCATCATGCTCACACTGGACTCCCATGCTCAGTTGGGACCGATGCCATTCAGGTATAATCCCCTCTGGCGAAGTAATGCTGAGGCGGCAGACATTATAGAGGCAACTTGGAAGAATCACATTGAAGGCTCTCCCAGCTATATCTGGGAAACGAAAATTAAAAACACAAGGAAAGCTCTCAAAGACTGGGCCAAAGTCAGTTATAAAGAGCCTGAAAAGATTAAAAAAAAATTACAGCAAGAACTGGAAAAGATTCAAAATCAAATAGAGCAACAAGGGTTCACTCATCAACTAAAAAAAGAGGAATGGGAAACTCAAGGACAGCTAATGCGCATTAAGAGAGAGGAGGAAATCAAGTGGAGAATTAAATCAAGACAACTGTGGCTGAAAGAAGGGGACAAAAACACGGCCTACTTTCACAAGCAAGCCACAGTCAGGAAGGTAAGGAACAATGTAATTACAATTACAGATTGCCATGGCAGCCAGCATAATGACCAAGAAGCCATTAAAAGAGCTGCCTCTCTTCACTTCAAAAACTTGCTCTCGGAAAATCAAGAAGAATCCGACTATGCAGCTCTGCTACAGCATCTTCCAAAAGGAATCTCTCAAGAGATGAATGACAGTCTAAATCAGGAAATTACGGAGGAGGAAATCAGAAAAGTCATTTGGACCTTACAGCCGGACAAGTCTCCAGGCCCAGATGGTTTTCCAATTAATTTCTATAGAGATTATTGGCACTTAATTAAAAAAGATCTTGCAAAGATGCTGCAGGGAATCCAAAGAAAAAGGAAAATGGGGGGCTTCACAAATTCTACATTCCTTGCGCTTATCCCCAAGGAAAACCGACCCACAACCTTCTCCAGGTTCCGCCCTATATCTCTATGCAACACCTCTTATAAAATCTTCACAAAAATCATAGCCTCTAGACTTCAACCCCTCCTTCCTTTACTTATCTCAGAAAATCAAGGAGGTTTCCTCTCTAATAGGAAAATCCACGATTCAATAACTCTGGTACAAGAAGCCATTCACTCTAGCATAACAAGGCAAGAGAAAGGTTTCGTCCTCAAGCTTGATTTAGCCAATGCCTTTGACCGAGTAAGACACTCCTTCTTGTTCGCTGTCTTGAGAAAAATGGGATTCAATTCTACCTTTATCAGCACCATTGCATCTTGCATCTCTGACCCTTGGATTTCTCCCTTGATTAATGGGCACCCTTATGAAGCCTTTCAATCCTCCAGAGGGTTAAGGCAAGGATGCCCTCTCTCCCCTTATCTTTTTATTTTGATGGCTGAATCCTTTAGCAGAGCTCTAGACTACAACAGAAGAGTTGGCCTCATCTCTGGCATCAAATACGGAAATGGAGTCAAGAACATCAACCACTCCCAATTCGCTGATGACACCCTTTTGATAGGGGGATCTTCCACTACTATTGCAAGGCGTTTCAAAACTCTCCTTGATCAATTTATGGAGTACTAAGGGGGAGAGATCAATTACCAGAAAAGTTGCATCTATGGCTGGAATATCTCCACCCAAACTGCTCACAGCATAGCCAGCATCTTTGGAGTCGCACACAAAGCGAACTGGGACCACTTCACCTACCTTGGAATGCCGATGAGTATGGGCCCATTAAAGGCTGACACATGGAATGAAATAATTGATAAAGTCAAGCGGAAGATCCAACAATGGGGAACTCACTGGCTCAATCCAGCAGGCAGAATAATTCTCCTTAAATCAGGTATTTCTTCACTCCCTCTCTATCGTTTTACTCTTTATCAAGCTCCTGCTACCTTTCATCACAAGCTGGAAATCGCCATTCGGAATTTCTTATGGCAAGGAGGGAAAAAAGAGAAAAATAGATTTAACTTGGTAAGCTGGAAAAGTGTAATCCAATCCCAGGACAGAGGAGGTTTGGGAATAAGAGCCCCCAAAATTCTAAATCTGGCTTTTGGAATCAAAATAGCTTGGAGACTAATCAATGAGCCCATAGCCTGGTGGAAACAGGTCCTTGAATGCAAATACCTCAACAGCAAAAGGCAAAGACTTCTGGAAATAGATATTCCCATTAGAGATGCTACAAAAATTTGGCAGCTTTGTAAGAAAGCAATCCCCCATCTCATTCAAAATACTTCGAAGGTTCCGGGAGGAGGAGACTCCATCGATTTTGCTTCAGACAAAATAATGGGACTCCCTCCTTTAAACTCAATTGACGAAGCCATCCCCATCATCCATCACCTCAACTGTAAAGGCATCCAGAAACTAGATCAAATTTCGAAGTGGGATGTTAACACTGGAGCATGGACTGGATGGGAATTCCCAGCTATTCCTCCAGTCTTAGAACCAAGTCTCAAAGTCCTCCAAAATAATCTTCAGAACAGAGCTCCCATTAAAAAAGGAGCAGCAGACGGATTCCGATGGGATCCCACGGGCTCAAGCTATACTGTCAAATCGGGGTATCAATACATTTGTAATGACACTTATCAGAACCCCATATGGAATCACTGGCGGATAATATGGAAATCGGAGGCTATTCCCAAAGTTAAATTCTTCAACTGGCTGCTGCTAAAAGGAAAAGTGCTCACAGCTGAAAACTTAAAAAAGAGAGGGATTATTGGTCCTTCAAGATGCCCCAACTGCTGCTCAGCTGAAGAAACTATTCAACACTTGTTTCTGGACTGTCCCTTTGCCAAGAGATGCTGGATCAACTTGTCTTCCCTGGGCAATATAAATTAGCAACCCCATCAGAGCATTTCTGAAACAATCCATGAATGGAGGAAAAACTGCCCCTGGAAAGATAATAGAAGCAAGATAGTAAAAAGAATCTGGGCCATAATTCCACATAATATTCTTTGGAAAATTTGGCTCACAAGAAATAAGAAGATTTTCCAAAATAAGGACAGCAATGTTCGAATGACGTGCAATAAAGCCCACACATTGGCTCAAGAGACAATAGCAGCAAAATACAGAGGGAAAATCCAAGCAGCAGACTACGCAGTGGAGGAAAGATCAGTTCTCAGGCACATTCTAGATAGACCTGGACATCCACAAGAAACTCAGAAAGCTAGCAATCAGAAGCAAACCCAAGCGAAGGAATGGGAGATCAGACTCCCAGCAAGAGAATACAATATGTGGATTCAGAATAGTCACTGTCCAACTCTTCATTTTGACGGGGCTTCAAAGTCCAATCCAGGACAAGCAGGAGCGGGAGGAGTGATCTCAAATGAGTTTGGAGATGAAATCTGCATATATGAATGGAGCCTGGGAAGGAAATCTAACAATATTGCAGAGGCATTAGCCCTTTATCAAGGACTAATTCAATTAAAAAAATTGGGCATCAGAAAAGCTCTAGTTTTTGGAGACTCAACAATCATAATCCGCTTTATGAATTACAACCACTGCTCACCCAACAGTAGTCTCCAGCAACATGTTGATCGTATCAAACTTCTCCTTACTTACTTTGAAGAAATCAAATTCTATCATATCCTGCACACATTAAACATGAAAGCAGATAATTGTGCTAACAAGGCTGTTGGAAAACAAGAAGGCGTGCTAAGGCACAATGACAGAGAAGAATTTCAGCCTCTGCCATGACTCAGAAAAGTCTAAGTACTGCCCATATTCGCGTGATCTCCAATTGTGCGAAGGGCGTAATCCACTCAGTAGAAGGACAACCGTCAGAAAGAAAACGCCCTCCATTCAGTCGATTCTGGACCTCGAAGAAGGCAATCAACTGTCCAATTGTGAAATTCTATCATCACAGAGCAGGCGTCAGGAATGAAGGCGCAGCAATTTGGGATTTTCTGAGAGATATGGGTCAGAGCCATATTTCTCTCGTGACCCTGATCCTTATCTGGATCCTCACCTTTCGCTCAAACCACTCCATAAATGCCAACATCAGCACTCAAAGAATCACTCAATACGAGCAAGACGCAGTGCATCATCATCGATTGGAAGAAGGCGCTCTCAGCCATCGCAACAGAAGGAGCGAAACTCTGAGTCCCAGAAGGGAAAAATCACTGGTATTGCCTTCCTTTAATCTGTTTTGTCTCACTCTAACTTCTGTAGCTGTGAATCACAGGGCAAATCACAGGACAGCCCAAGTTCGATGCAGCGCAACAGCTGAAGATCTTGTTCCTCATTCTGTGTCCTCCATCATTCGACCGCTCCCAGCTCGCTCAGTTCTCCCTGCATCAATCATTCCCTTTCTCTCTGTTATTCCCGGTAGTGAGCTCTCACCAGCCTGCTCTCCCTTTTTCCCCTTCGTCTCAGAATCTCCCCTCTTATCAATCGCCCTTCCCTCCCTTCGTCTTCTAGCTTGTCTCCTGCTCCTTCTTTTCTCGGTGCCTTTTAACAAGCCCCATCTCAGTCTCTTCTTTGTAACCGCCTCTCTTCACGCGGGTCTCTCACCTACTTCTGTCAGCTCTCTCAGAACCCAGAATCAAGTTTATAACGTTCAAAACAGTTCTGCTTATTTGGGCCCAGTTATCATTAATCTCTTCAACAGCAAAATTAACTCCTCTATGGCGCGCAGTGAGGATTGCTTCCACTGTGCGGATCTTCAAGCTGAGCTAGAAGAAATCAGGACTCAGCAGGCCATGTTAGACAGGAAACAAAATCTTTTGGAAGCAAGGATAGAAGATCATGATAGGCGTCTCGATGAGCAAAGCAGGAGGCTCTTTGAATAGGACCGAATAAACACAGAAAAATACAAAGCAGAAATACAGCTCTTCATGCACAAGGCAGCCTCCCTCGAAGAGCAATTCAGGCATCTCACAAACCGTTGCGGTCATGTAGAAGAGTCAATTTCCATCCTAAAGTACATGATGGAAAAGATCACTACTCCCTAAGGCTCCTCAAGTGTCAAACATGAAGCCAAAGACGACAACCCGGAGGAATCAACAGCTCGTCAAATTCAGCACATCATGATTGACTAAATGAAATTCAAATGTACTTTTTTGTTATTTTCCTTTATAAGAGTCTATAGCAGTGTTGTTTTCAAAAGTAGCAAGCAAGGCAAAACAAGAATCAAGGGGGTAGCCACTTTTTGTAAACCCCTTGCACTCTTTCAGCTTGCACAAATTATGTACCAGAGGATTCGTAATCCCTGTTTTTTTTCAGAAATTAATATATAGCAACCGACCATTTCAAAAAAAAAAAATGTTGCATATAATACTATATATAGGCATAATATTTGAATCCTTAAAAAATACCCTAGTAATAATGTCTATTTAAAGGATCAACGTTGTCTGTATTTTTTTACGTAATTATTTATTTCAACTTAGCTTCAAATTTATACTATGTATTTTGATGTGAAAGTTATATAAGAGCTTGGAATTTTTTATTTTTCCTTATAGATCTCTATTCTCAACCTTCAACTTAGTGTGAATAGTTTAAAATCAGCGAAAGATTGTCAACTATATACAAAGAGGTTCACAACCCCCTTTCTATACTCAACTAGGAATTATACTCATATGATGTTATGACTTGTTTAGATTCGACTCTAACCTTCATAGTTTGAGCCTTGAGCATGCCATTATATGTAGATTATAGTGGTGGCACCTTCGACATCAATGTTGTTTTTTTTTTCATCCTCCTTATTCTTGGATGTAATCTTATTTTGTCATGTATGAGAATAAAAATAGAGGTATGATAGATGTGAATATGCATTTATTTTTATTATGTCATGTATGAAAATAATGATAGTGATATAATAGATTTGGGGTTTAAAAGCACTAATAAGACCTAAAACACACAAAACCTTAGGAAATTTTATACAATAAAACCAAGTATATGAGTGTCAAGCTCTACAATAAAAATTAAAGTTATGTTTAGTAGATTATTGAAGAGTCATAAAAGTGGCGAAAATTCTTGTTTATTTATTTATCACAAAAATCCAATGTTACAATTAAAGGGTAATCAGTCACTTAATGAAAATGACCTTTTCAATCAAAATCTAGAACTAGAATATTATAGCAAAATTATAAACTTTACTTACTATTATAACAAATCCTAGCACCCTCATATGATGAAAGTCTCAAGTATCAAGGGTCTAATCTTGTGCAACTTAGAAAAGCTACCCACTATCACCATAGTAACTCTTCTTCTCAATTTTGGTTGGCTTTTCTGTAACTCAAGGGGCACTTCATTAAAAGGTAGGATTATTGAGGTAATGGAGTTGACATACAAGGTGATTTATGAAGAGTAAACCTTCAAGGATATATCATTCAACATAGCATCCCTCTCAAAGAAGGTATTAATCCATTTAGACAAAAAATTTAAAAAAAATCAATCATAAATAGGCCCCTCTTATCCAAAAACAACTTCAAAAGATGTTAGCGCAAAAATTTGTGCACCAACTAGATCACTTGATCTTGGTTGGAAAACCTTGCACTCGTAAGAAAGAGAAGTAAAGAGATAAAAGTATGTGTTGACTTTAAAATTTAAATCGTCTATATCTTAAGCACAATAAATGCTCAAAATTGAAAGTGCTCGAAACGAACGCTAGATCGTAGTGTTCATTGTCTTGAATCCAACACCACTTGAATCACCTCAAAACCGAAAATGTATGCTCAAGTTATCCCATTTTAAAGTTTTTTCCAAACAACGGAAAATTCAAATAGAAGGGTTGAATGGGTTGTTGACTAGGTATACCATATAACTGACGTTAGCATGCTCACTAGGCGTACGACAGATAGGAGGAACAATCCATACTCGCCACGTGTCAACTCTGTACAGCACTGGTTGGCGTAGTTTCATTAGTTGAGGGTACATGATACGGGCCAATCTAAGGGCAGAACATGCCCAATCCCAAGGTGCGACATGGCACTCTAGGAGAGGCTAAAAATTTACTATGGAGATTGGTCGACCCTGCAAGAGTTGAACCCATGACCTATTGAACAACAGCCAACCACATTACCAACATACAACGTATATGTTTTTTTTATATATATTATGCATCGTTTATATTTAAAAGTAGTGGTTTGTATGGTGGCGGGAGGGGCAAGACACTTGGCCCCAGCCCTTGGTTACACGATGCCATACGACCGGAGGCATCGACAGAGGGTGCAGTGCCATTACGCCATGGTCATGGTTCTATTGGCAGCCATACGACCATCACCTATAGTGGAGGGGGCGAACTATGTGGCACATGACCCATGCTAGCCCCCAGTCCCATGATCCATAATATAACCAATGGTTGAGATAGAAGGAGCTAGAGCGGCGGGGGTGGGTGGTTAGACTTGGCCCTCGGCCACATGGCACTCAATGTCACCCTGACCTGATGCTTAATGGTTATTGGTGGAATTAAACAGGCGACAAATTGTACAAATATTTGCAAGAATCTCTCTAGCGCCAAGCGAAATTGTCGATCGGCGGTTAGAAGAAAGGAAAAATTCGTAGGATGATTAGCCAGAATTGCAAATTTGTAGAACAGTTGGTAGAATTTGTTCAAGGAGGCATATATTGCTCATTTTTTAGCCTTTTTGAGCTCAAGAAGAGCCTAGATAGTGGTTTTTAAGCATTCAGAATCCATTGGTAGCACTTTTTTTGTAATTTGATCATTGTAAAATGATGTAACTTTATATTTGAGCATATAATTGAAGAGTCCCAACATTGGAAGTTGGACCAGAAGACGTATGCCACGAGGGGTGCACTTCGTTATCAAATTGTTGTTTTGTGTTGTTGTTTATGGTTCATTGTTTTCTATTTTATTTCTACAAACTGAGTTTTAAAGAACTAAGTTTATGTGTTTTTACAACTTGATCCATTGCCCACAAGACATAAACTTGTTGGATCAGTTTGCTATCATAGCATGGTTGTTTTGAAGGTTTGATTGTGTTTGCCAATGTTTTCTTGATGCTTACAAGGTTAAAGTCGAAAAGAGGAGGAGGAGTGCTTGAAGAACCAAATCCTCAAATTGGTTCAAGGAGGTCACAAACTCCACCAGTCATGGCATATGAAGAAGGACATGAGATGATGTTTGAGGATGAGAGAGATTTTAGAACGTATTTCTATGACATGTTTGAAATGGTGAAAGCTTTATATGAAGAGAGGACAAAAAGGTTTCATGGAGAGAGTTCAAATCAACCAAAAGGTAATGGTGGTAATGAGAGCAAGCCTCCACCTACATCTCCTCCTCCACCTACATCTCCTTCACATACTCCACAATCTCCAAAAGAACATGCCAAGACTCCTTTGTCAAAGCTTGATGTCAAGTTTGAATTTCCTATGTATAATGGGGAAGTAAATGCTAAAAATTTGGATAGGATTCAAAGGATTAAGGATGATGTGACCAATATCCAACTTGCTTCTCTTCATTTGGAAAGTGTAGCTCTCATCTGATGGGAGGCCAGAACCATGGAAAATTTTAAGGGGGAATGTTCACCCTTAGGGGGAATTAAGGGGTTTCAAATTTTTAGTGGGCGAATATTTTGTATCATAGTACATTTTTACAAATCGCCTCAAATAGCCCACCTTATTTTAAGGGAGAGGGTAAAAAAGGTAAATTTAGGAGTTACAACTTTCCATTTGCCCTAATTTTCAAGAATAGGTTTTATTTAAGTGAATCCTATGGGCCAAATACCCTATTTATAAAAGAAGTATGGTAAATTAATAAAAATATAAATAAATGAGAGGTATGGTAAATAAATAAATCATTTTTTTATATACATGCAAGGGTGTAAACAAATAAAAATATAATTAAAGTGAACGTATGGTAAATAAATAAAAATATAAATAAACTAGAGGTATGGTAAATAAATAAAACCTCTTTGTAGTCCATAACCCTCTTTCTATTTATGAAGGCTCAAAAAAGAGGTTTTATTTAAGTGAATCCTATGGGCCAAATACCATATTTGTAAAAGAGATAGGTAAATTAATAAAAATATAAATAAACGAGAGGTATGGTAAACAAATAAAACATTTCTTTTTATATTTACTCCATAAGTCACCTTATATTTACGAACACTCAAAAAATGCGTTATATTTAGGTGAAACTATGGGCAAAATACTATGAGCC
>APFE031180898.1:0-15574 GCA_000404065.3 Pinus taeda | reverse complement strand
AGGAGAGGCAGTTTGAAACTGAAAATTGTCCAAGACAGAGAGTTTGAATGAGACTAAGAATTTGGACTAGAAAAAAGGTTTGTTGTCACACGCAGGGGATCCTTAGAAGCATAGACAAAGAGGTTGCAGACCCATCTTACATGCATTTCCAAAAAAGCATGCAAATTGAACCTTGACATAACCACTATTACAAAACATTTCAACTGAAGCAAAAGCCCTCTATACTGGGCCGCATAACCTGATACAGAGCCGCCGAGCGAGAATTAGGCGTTTGGGGGATCCTCCACAATTCTGCACCATCCCACGTCATACCAATCCTGAGCTTGAACATCCTAATGCACATTCGAATCTGGGGCTGCTGGCTCCAACACCGCAGAATTGACATTACTCACATTTGAACCCAGGGCAGTTGGCTCTAGCCCCGTATCATTGACATTGCTCGCCGGGATCGCCATCACTCGCGGAGAACCAAGATTCAGCACAACGATTGACCCTGGGTCCTCCTGAGGAGAGTTGGTCTCTCCCTCTTCCTGTGCTTCTTCACAAAAGAGCACCGAGACATGAGCAGTGATCCTGGGACAGTTCAAAGTGTTGTTAAACGAGAAGATTGCAGAGCCGAAAGAGGGCGAGGACGAGGAGCCAGGAGAATTGGGCTCAAGGACTTGACTAGGCCTCAAAATGCGTCCTCTCCCGCGAGAAATGAAGTCACTGGAGGGAGGGAAGGATGAAGGGCTGGAGGGTGCCCTCCGTGAGGTGCCTCGTCGGCTAATCATCCTTTGACGGAGCCGAGGCATGGCAACAGCAGCAGCGGCCCCTTTGTGAAAGCTAGGTCGAGCAACCAGAGAAACAGGGCGCAGGCCGGCCAAGCAAACAAACTGACAAGAACCCAAAGCAACAGAGAGCATCCAGGAAATAGATTGAGGTGACTTCTCCAGATTAACAGAGCAAGAGCCCAGCTTCATTACCTCCACCTAGCATAACAAAAATGTCATCAGATCAAACCCATGGCGGAGGCTGGTATTATTACCCCCTCCCCTGCCTCGAGATTCATCCACCATAACTTTGGCATTCATGAGAGCCGAGAGTCCAAACATCTCAGAGCATGCGGAGGTAAATGCGAATTGAGGATTGCCTGCGATAATTCCTTTAACCTCATCAATGCCCACATACTGATATTCATCTGTCACCTGGTTCGTATCTACGCTGTACAGGGTTGGCAGGTGGCAGCCGTTCTCTTCCAACCCCCGTCCCATCGGCGTTATGACCATACTAAGCACCCGCATCCGAGAAATTTCGTAAATAATTAAGATTAATAACATAATTATAATAAATGAGTATTAATTAATTAATAATTGTAATCTAATTTATGATTAGAATTTAATTTAAAATTTTCATTTTTAGCAAAGACAACAAAATTTCCAGAATTTTGGCAGTTTTTTTCCCCAACTTCAAAAGCTTATAAGTTGAGTTTTACTTGCCAAATGAGGCCCAAGATAGCTTGTTGGATAGATAAAATCATGGAGATTATTTATGAAGTGGTTTAAAAACCATATTTGATCATTTAATGGGTCTAAAATTCAGCATAAGATCAAACTCTGAATTTTTCAACAAAATCAATTTTCTGAGTTTTATTTTCTACATTTTCATTTGCCTACAACCTCCACTGAGTGCAAATCCATTCATCTATGTTCTCCTTGACTAATTAGATCTTCACAGGAATCAATAAAAATCTCGTATTTTCTTTTCATTTAATTATTTAATTAAGTTTGATTGAAGATATTTTATTTCAGATTTGGTATTTTGATTTGATTTTGTATTTTAATTTAATTTTGATTTGTTTCTTTGCAGGGAAACAATTTGAAGAGATGAGAAGAAGAAAATCTCAATCAATAAGAATGCTCCAACAAGAGAAGAATGTGATTTTGGGCCAATGAAAATTGATGGAGCATAACTACCTTTCAATAACTTTCTCATTTGAGAATTGCTTTTGTAAGAATTATAAATAACAAATTGTAGAATGTATTAAGGGTTTCTCTCTTCTGTAATTTTGTAATTCTAAAAGCACTACTGTAATAAGGATTTTAGGCTATAGGTAGAGAGGATCAATCTCAGTTCTGGGAATTGTTGGGTATTGTCTTTTTCCATTCTAGACTATGTATGAGAGGTGAAGCTTGCACTATTGCAACTCTTGGATTTAGCAGCAGAGTATATTGTTTGGAGAAGATTATAAGAGATCAGATTTGGAGAAGAGAGAAATAAAACATGTTTTAATTAATTTTTATTTTAAATACTATTGTTTTCAATACACATTTCATCATTTTAATGACAAATTTACATAAAATGCCTATCATGTTGAACACTATTGTTTAATGTGAAAATGAAGATCCTTTTTGAATTAACTATCTAATTCATTAGCTTCGTAGATCTATTGTTAATTTAATCTTTTTTCTTTTATTGCTCAAATTAGATTTCTGAGTAACAATTGACTTAGGAATCTGTCATCTAATTATGATTTAATTTCCATTAACATTATGTGAACTACTTCCTAATGTTATTGGTTTATCATTAATAGATCTCTAAACAACATGCTTGGTAATCCTAATATCAATTAATCAAATTATTTTATTAGCTGCATATTCATCTTAAGTCACGCATGCTTGAAATTCCAATTATTTAAATACTTTTCTCTCGGTTGGGTTAGATCTACATCTTCCTAATCGAGATAGGCTTGGATATTTTTCCTTTGTTTGCATTTTAGGATTAATTAGCATTTAGCGTTAATTCTATATTTCTAGAAGTCCTCTTATCAAAGAGGAAAACTTTAGTTGTGGCTTGGCTGAGCCCCATATTAGCTTAAGGGTCTTTTTCTTGCCTGATCAACAAGAAGAATCGATCTGATGTCCCTGCCTATTGGTAACTAAAAATACATCTTAAACTGATAGCAATAAGGAAAAGGTAACCGGACATGGTTTAACCAGTTGGAACCACCATCTCAACGGAGAAGGATATACTTTAAGGTCCGTACCGAGCAGTCTCCCTCATAGTGTTGTAGGTAGAGAATTTCGACCCCTTAACATATTTGGCGCTAGAAGGAGGACCTAAAAACTTGTTGTCCTTTGGAGTTTTTGTATTTTAAAGTTTTATTTTAATCACAATGGTTCCTCTTAAACTTCCAATTTGGAGTTGTATCCATGACGCGCATCTACCAATTCTTCACCAGAAGTGGTAAGACTCTTGTCTCAGGTAAAGTTTAATGGTAAGAGGAATTCTTCTACTTTTGATCATGGCTTTCAATTTGTTAAAAAAAAAATTCATTTTTTTTTTCAAGGAATTGATGAAGGTATTTTATGTAGGATTTTTATTCTTACATTCACGACAAAAGCCAGAAGCTGGGATCAATCGCTTCCAGTTTCCTTAATTCATGGTTGGGATCAATTTATTACAATGTTCCTTCGTAAATTTGATGTCTATGACTACGAACAAGTATGTGACAAAATTAAAATCTACGAAGGTTTGAAAATGAGTCTTTGATTGATTTTACCATCAGATTTCGTTTAAATTGTTTGAAATTTACAATTGAAGATGAACCTTTGAAAGAGGAATTATTAAATTGGTTTGAATGTATTTTATCTCTTCCTCCAATTCATAATCCATGTGAAATTATTTCAAGTTTTGCTCAATCTCCTTCCAATTTTATTAACATAATTGAGAATTCCAATATGGAGGTGCAAACAAATGATGCTAAAGTGGCCTCTATTATATATGATCAATTTCTTCATTTAGTGCACACTTCCTATAGTATTGATAATGATTGGGATGCACCTTCACATGTCAGTGAATCTCAATCACAAAGCTTGGAAACTTTTACTATTCAAATGCAAGAAATTAGTAGCAATCTTGGAGAAAAGTCTGCCTTGAAATCTAAAAATAACTGTGCATTAAGTTCAGAAAATCATATCATAGATCAACAAGTATAAGCAGGAATTCAAACTTCCATTAATATGTAGCCCGTTGTACAAATTTTTGAATACTTTCATGATGATCAAATGTCAAATTCAGGGCAGGCAAACAATATTCTTCGAGAAAACACAGTCAATCAATTGAATGATAGAAATACGAAATTAGTAACGATGAAAATACAAACATACAATATTATAGATTCATTTCTTTAGATTCACATGTTTTCCTTTATCCCAATATTTTTGCTGATAATACTTTACCTTTTCATTGCATGAATACTGTTCTAGAAATAAGTGAGACTAATTCAAATAAACTACCTATTAGTTTTTATCAGGATAAAGAATTATTAATTGATCATTCTTCCAAAATTAATAAAGTTGGGTTTAATCTTTCTTCTTGTGTTCATTTGTCATGTGGGAAGGAAGAAAATTTCAATGAAATTCATAAAGTAATTTATGATAATAATTCTGATATTGAGAAAATTGAAACATCTTCTGCGCAATTAAATTCGCATAATCAGAGAGCAATCATATGCAAGAAAGAACATTCTAACTCATAAGTTGTTCCAACCAATTCTCATTCTCAAGCTAAAAATGATCTTCATGATTTCGACATTCAACAGTCTTTTCCAATCTATAATTTATATGATCATCAAGATCTTACAGTTGTTCTTGGTTCATAATTGTTTCCTCTTCCACAAGGTAATACTAGTCTTGAAGATGGAGCAATTGCAATTGGCAAACAAATCGTTAAGTTTTCTTCTGGATAATTTGGCTCACGTAGAGAATGTCAATGCTAAAGAGGATGCTAGTGAAAGAGATGATGATATCATGGCCATTGACCAACCTTCCTCCCCTTCTTAGCTTGAGATAGCCCACGTCACTTCTATTATCGAGGATATGTAGTAATTTAGATAATTGTTAGTTTTGTTTTTTTCCTTCTTCAATTTTTTGAATGCTAAAACAAGATATTTTGGTTGAATTTGAAAATTTAAAAGTTTAATTTCCATGCATGACATTTATCTTTATTTATCTATTTAATTTTTTGCCTATACCCTATGCCAAAGTAAACTGTTATTAATTTAGCTATTGTTTGGCTCTCGGTAACTTAATTTCAAAATATTTCCTCAACTTAGTTTGCACAATTGTCTAATTTCCTTTCTGGCTAACTTCAACATTTGTTTGAAAAATCAACATATATACTCCATCTCTCACACAATAATATCTTTTCATAATGAAACATAATAATAACAACAAATTAACATTAACAGTTTAACATTAATTTCCCTATGCAGACCCTGTTCTCGTGGAAATAACCTGTCCTGTGCACAATAAAAGCTTCACACAATGAAACATAATAATATTAATTATCATGTTCTCCCGTACATACACCGTCCTCTGCAAAGATTCATTCTAACACCAATGCTCAGAACAATAACAACCTGTCTGAGCATCCACAAAACCCCCTATTCTCCATAGCTCTAAAATCACAGCTCTACGCAACTACTCTCCCACACATACTTCGTCCTTCACACAGTAAAAGCTCCATAAAAGGAAATATTTTAACATTAATTTCCCTATGCACCCCCGTTCTCCCGCACATACCTCATCTCTTCGCACAAGCAAAAATTGTAACATTAATTTCATCCTTGTCAAATAAAGTTCCCTATGCAACATCATTCAGATTCAACACCAAGTTAGTTTTCAAGCTATTTTAGATCTTGTTTAGCATATGGGGGATGCACTAGGGTTAAGCATCAAGCTATGTTATTTTAGAGTTAATTATTTAATCTTAAGCATTAATGTTTGAGGTATTTTGATTTAAAGTTAGTTATTTGATTTTATTTTATATTTTGCATATGCTTAGCATATAGATTTTATTATATTTTTGTGTCGAGGTACATTTGAGCATTTATTGTTAACACTTTTGATGTAACCCCTGCGGTAGATGCTAGGATTTTTGCTTGTAGCAAATGCTTTATGTGGCCCACCTCCTTTTTTTTAATGGTTTTATGGTTCTAGCTGTAAAATTATTTGGCTTTTTATTTTTCATTTAACCATTAACCCTTTTGATGTAGCTCGTGTGACAGATGCTAGATGTCAAGATTTTTTCTTTTAGTAGATGCTTTATGTGGCCCATCTTGTGTGGAGGAAAGCTACACACAAGCAAAGCTCCACACACTGAAAGTCACACATCTCGACCTCTGCACAATGGGTTTATATTTAAAGAATTAAATTATAATATTGTATTTTAACATTTAATTTTAAGGATATTAATTATTACTCTTACAAATTAATAATTTGTCCAACCATATCTTGAAAATAAAAAAGAACATAATCAAAGCACGACACTAATGATGTAACTCATGCGACTGATGCTAGATGCCAAGATTTTTGCTTGTAGCAGATGTTTTATGTGGCCTACATTTCTTTTAAGAAATTAATTTTCTTATGTGGAGGTTTGCTTGTAGAGGAGATTTGACATTTTCAATTCATGAGTTGTCTTTTCTATGTTTTCAATGACCATAAATGCTTTATCCGCAAGAAAACTATATAAACCATGTTCATAGCGTCTTAAATAGGAAAAACATTTTATAAGCAAACTTGATGCAGAGGTGGAAGTGCGGAGGTTTGGAG
The DNA here is from genome assembly GCA_000404065.3 of Pinus taeda. Taxonomy (NCBI): domain Eukaryota; kingdom Viridiplantae; phylum Streptophyta; class Pinopsida; order Pinales; family Pinaceae; genus Pinus; species Pinus taeda. The sequence goes on along the minus strand of APFE031180898.1, from coordinate 8,978 downwards.
CAAACACATCCTCCCACACACACATCCTCCCAAACACTTTCTCTCACAAATAATTATGAATAATTGATTTATAACAATGGTTATTATAATATCATAGAGAAAATCTTCGATCCATCTTCATAGATAACTACAATTAAGGGAAATAAGCCATAATCGAAATGTACAGATTTTACAACACATATTTTTTAGCTACCATGCATCTACAAGGGCCATTGTTTGCTTCTACGCTACAAAGTGTTTATTTGCCGAAGAGGGACGAGCAGTGTGCGAAGAGCGCTCGTTTCTTGTGAGTTATCTTGCAAAGATATTTCGCATCAAAGGAGTTACAATTTATTAATTGGAGATTCATTCTCTTTCAGACCCCCTCCGGCTACGTAAAAGACAGTTCCTTTGCATAATGAGTTATACATTCGTTTAGCCCCCTCGCCTACATAAAGCATCTGCAACCACATTAGTTTTGACATAATTAGGTAGTGAAATTGCAAAACAATGTCAGTCTCACTGTCAGTGTCAAAGTACTCACCTACGCAATGACTACTCACAAAATTAGTTTGTTTTTTCCCTGATTTTAAAATTATTTGTCAAGCACTTCCAAATAGAAAAAATAAAATGCCCTCCACAAGGGGAATTATGTCCCATCAGGGCTCGTTCATCCAATGAAAAATTAGAAATAAGACTATAAGAAAATTAGAAAAATATTTTTGAATTTATAGGAAAATTAGAAATTAAGCATTTTCTCCAAACTTTGGGTAAAATTGCAATAAAATCAGAAAAATATAGAAAGTCAATTCACTTTGATGTGAGGTGAATGCTAGTTGCTGATGAGACAGATGAGACATGGACTAAAAATACATTTATAAATTAATAAAAAAAAATTGAAATATGTGAAAAGTGAATATATAGAGAGATTTTGTAAGAGTACAATTATTGGTTTTTCCTTAAAGAATGAGATGAAATTAATATTATTTAGTTATAAAAATGAGAAAGGAAAAAGTACTAGTATTACCCTATGGCTAACTATAAGTTTCCATGTACTATTTAGAAAGTGACAACTCATTTCCTTTAACTCATGTAATGCCAATTCATCCCAAAAGGATGACATCATCTCTAAATTTTGTTGGTTCTTATAAATTTGATTTTGATAATACATTATTTGTTTTGAGGTCCATTTTAGACCTCAAAGTTCCCCTAATGGTAGTCCCTGTATGGGTAAGAATCCCTTGAATGATGCTATCTTGTTGAAGTGACGATTGTCTGTAAGCAATTGGAATGGAGTCAGAAAGTATTTGGAGAGGGCTGAACCTAAAGGATCTCAATTTACATGTGCCAAGATCTTTGTGGAGGTAGATCTAGAGAAGGGTTTTCCTTCAAAAATAAATCCCACTAAGGGAGGATAGACTCAATGCCAATCTTTATTATGAGAAGATCCCATTCAAATGCTGAATCTTCCATGAATATGACTATTTTGCAAGAGATTGCAGAAAAGGCCCAAGCAAATAAGGGTTTGGAATAGATTATAGGACAAGTGGAGTAATGGAAGACTCAAAAGAGAGAAGGGAATAAGGGAAATCGGTAGTAGCTAAACCAAAAAATGCACAAGGGAAAAATGGTGCATCAACTTCAGAAATGATTTCGAAGTCTTGTAGACCCAAGTAGAAAATGACCAGGAGGAAACAAACCCAAGTGAGAAGAAAGGTTTTTTTGGGGAAGAAATTGTAAATATGGAAGAAGAGGAAGGGGAGATAAAAATGCAGAAGCAACTCCAAATCAATAAGACAAATCAGTATTGCAACCCTTTGATATGGCCCTTGTTGAGACCCCAAATGCACCAAAAAATAATATTGGCAGCCCGTTGCCCACACAAGATATCGAGGAAGGAGATTGATCTAGTAAGGTCAAAGGGGATCGTTTGAGGATGATAACCAGGAACATGACACAAACCCTAAGCTGGGCAGGTGAGGTCAACAATCAAGAGACAAAAAGATAACGAAAAATAAGGGAAGGCATTTTAAGAAAACCACCCGCAAACTAGGAGCAAAACATAATAAAAAATTAGGTAATCAAATGGTAAGAACAGATATTCTTAAAATGACTATGCCTAAAGGCCTAGAATTAGCAGAAGAAGGAGGTGGTTCCTGTAAAATCCCTCCTAAAAAATGATGAAAATATTATCTTGGAATGTGAGTGGTTCAGGAGGCCCCATAAAATCCGTATAGGTCAAGGATATGGTAAAGCATAAGCAACCTTGGATTCTCCTCCTTTAGGAAACCAAGATTGAGGAAAGAGAAGTAATAAATGCAGCTAAGACTTTATGGAAACATAGCATTGGAGTTGCTCAAGATTACAGAGGATGCTCTGGAGGAATAGGTATGTTTTGATCAGGTTCCTATTTCAAATTGATAGATTGCATTAAATCATAGTTTTGGATCACCCGGATGCGGGTGTCTTTAATAGCTGTTAATGCTCATGCATGCGCAACCGGCAACTGGCAAGCACACAAGCAAGGTTAGGCGGTATAAGGCAAAAATTCATTTATTAATAATGCAGGCACGAGCCCAAGGTACACAGACGGAGGTTAATAGGATGGGGCGCAATCTTCTGGTTTCATTTGCTCTGGTTCTTTTAAGATATTTTGCAGTGTGTCCGCTCTCTGATAGCAGAGGTCTCCTCTAGTGGTCCTGGTCTCAGGGGAAGCCGCCATGGACTCATAATAGTCCCCAGCTGATCAGCCTAAGGAATTCTATTATGCTTCTTTGCGTAGGTGATGAGTGCTCTAAATCAGCTTTCGCCTTTTGTGTCTAGTGTCTCAAGTCACTCTTCGACATATACTCTGTAAGAAATTTGGTCTCTGTCCCTGTTGTAGGTGTCTGGGTTGGGAATTGGGTTCACTCGGTTGTGGTTGGGCATTGTCTGCTAGCCGGGTCTTTCTCATGTGAGCTCAGAGTCTGGGTCTTACATTTTTCAGTTTGGTCTTCATTTTGGGTTCCTTCAAGCTATAAGTCGCTTTTCCCTTACCCTCAGTCTTTGAGCTTTTTCATTCCGCTATCTTATTTGATCATGGCCCCCCGTCGACGGGGCATTCCTAGGCGCGGGAGTAATTCGGGGTCCCAGGGAGGGCCGGGGGGGCGGGGGAGCCCCGCACCTCGTCGCATATCCCCGTTAGCCACGACCTCGCCTTCTTCTCCGACCTCAGATGAGTCTGGTCCCTCCCTAAACAGTTCGCTGCATTCCTCCAGGTTCAAATTCAAAAGTAGGCTCAACAGACCGCTCATCTCTGCCATAATCACAATCATCTTCTCAGAGGAAGAAGATGAGCTCGTCAGCTCAGATGAAGTCTCCAAGGATCAATCGCCTTCTCAGAACACCAGTGCTTCTCAAAGTAGCTTGGCGGAAGCTGTCCTCAAGGTTTCTATTGTGGTGCATGAAGAGGATCGTCAGGGAGAGGCCTGCACTCAGCTGGACTCTCCTCAGGAGCATATCATTGCCTGTGAGCCAGTGAACCTTTATGAAAGCGTCCTGCACCTTATGCCTCCTCCGGAAGGCAATTTGATGGAAGTCGAAGACGAGGTGATGGTTACCTGGAAGCGCTCCCTGGACAAGGTCAATGATAATGCTACTAGTGAGCCTAAGTAGGTTTAATTCCATCTGCCTTCAGCTTCAGGATATTATATCAGTTTTTGGATTTCCAGATCTCGTGGTTAATTCTCAGGGCGCTCGGTACCGAACAACTCCAGCTTGTAGTTGATCATACGCATGGATTTTGTTTTAGATCTCCTTTCTTGTAATGATGCTAAAGGACAATAATCAGTTATGTACTATTTAGTTTTGGGTCTATATAGGTCTGTTTAGGTTTTAAGGTTATGATTACTACTTTTGTAAACAGAAGGAACAACAATATTTGCAAAGGTTTTTTGACAGAGGGATGGCTACGGCTCCCTCAGAGGTTCAATCCTCTTTGTACATATTTTTTCTCTTTTTAATCTTAATAGAATAGTCTTTACTCAAAAAAAAAAAAAAAAAAAAAAAAAAAAAAAAAAAAAAAAAAAAAAAAAAAGTTTTGGATCGCAATGCCTTTTGAAAGAAATGATACAAGAGATCAAATCCCCATTACCAATGTTTATGCGCCGGTGTTATATGGGGAGAAGCCAAAATTGTGGGATTCACTCAATACTCTAAAAGGGAGATTGTGAAGGAATAATTGTTTTATAGGGGGCATATTTCAATACAATTCTCAAGTCGTAAGAGAAGAGAGGGGGAAGTCGAGTCCGTGATCCATGCAAAGAGTGGCTGTAAGATCTGGTCTCTGAGTGGGATTTAGTGATATCCTCCCGAAAAGAGGTAAATTTACATGTTTGAACCGAAGGAGTGAGGATAATCATATCGTTGCTTGACTGAATCATTTTTTGATCCATTGTAGTTGGCTTCTAAAGGGGATGGATTGCACTTCATCAATATTATTGCATGATGAATTCAATCACCACCCAATATCCTTAGTGATGGATCACATGGAGGATTTAGGCTCGATCTCATTCTTATTCAAATTTTCATGGTTAAGGAAGAAGGAGTAATGGAGCTAAACACTCAAACATGGAGAAGTTAATAATCCAAATTGAATGCGGTAAAGCAGGTGTTAAGAAGATGGCTTATGGAAAATTATCATCCCCCGGGAAAAAAAGGATGGAATTAGTTAAACAATTAGAATCTCATCAGAGTTTTGTCGAAAGCAGTCAAGTGGAGACTTGGCACATTGAAAAAGAAAATGACTTAACGAGGCAAATATTTTCAGCAAGTAGGTAGGAAGAAGAATTGTGGAGATTAAATTCACAAAGCCAGTGGCTTCCATATGGAGATAAAAACACTTCATATTTTCACAAGAAATCAAAATCCATAGGAATTTAGAGTAAAGGAGATAGCCCCTGAAGGAAGGTCGAGATTGACTACATTTGAGGATATTAAGCAGGAAACGTTCCTCCATTAGAAAGCTCTATATTAAGAAGGCAAAGATTTAGACATGGTGCAAACTCTGGATTTTCTTTAATGTATTCCATGTATTGTTTTAGAATCAACCAATCATCTCCTAGTCAAAGAAATAAAGGAAGAAGAGGTAATGGAAGCTATTTGGGTCTTGGATCCAGATAAAGCCCCTGGCACAAAAGGATTTACTATAAGTTTCTCCAGATTTTTTTGGCACTTGATAAAAAAGGATTTGATGTGCATGCTGAATGCAATGAAAATGAAAGATAATATTAGGGGCAACACAAACTCATCCTCTATCACTATTATTCATAAGGAGTCAAATCCAATATTTTTTTTCTTGATTTAGGTCCTATTTCTCATTGTAATGTTGCTTATGAAATTCTCACAAAAATCATAACGTTAAGATTGAAGAAACTCCTGCTTGAGTTCATCTTTGAGAACCAGGAAGGCTTTATGCTGCAGAGACAAATTTTGGATAATATAATATTGGTTCAGGAGGAAATTCACTCGACTAAGGAAGCAAGAGAACCTAGCATAGTCATTAAATTGAACATAGCCAATGCCTTTGATTGGGTAAGGAAATATTTTCTTTACACAGTGTTAGAAAAAATAGAAATTTGTACTGAATTTATTGGGTGGATTAAAGCTTGTATTAGTTCCCCATGGATTGTGCCTCTTGTAAATGATCATCCCACCCCTTTTTTTGTTGCCTCAATGGGATTTAGGCAGGGTTGCCCCATGTCCCCTTTGCTATATATATCATAGTAGTTGAAAACTTGAGTAAAAACCTAGAAAAAGCGAGGCAAAAAAGCAAGCTAGGTGGGTTAAGTATAGCAAGGAATGTAAAAGGGGTCAATCATTCATAGTTTGCAGTTGACACCCTACTCCTTGGAGGAGAATCCAAAATCATTGCGAACTGCTTCAAATGAATATTGAATTCATACCTCGGCCTCTCTCGAGGAGTGGTCGATAAAAAGAAAAGTCAAATTTATGGATGGAATTACTCAGTTGTAATGTTAAACGAGATTTCAAAGATTTTAGAATTTCCATTTGTAAGTGATTGGAGATTGTTTAAATATCTAGGTATACTAATATCTCTGGGTTCCTCAAATGCCGAAGAATGGGAGGAGGTTCTACAAAAAATTAAAAAAAGAATTCAATCTCAAGGGGCACAAAGGTTGAATGCAGCAGGAAAGGTTGTTTTGATTAAGTATGTATTTTCATTACATGGGATCAAGTATGCTCGCTCCAGAAGGGGTAATCCATCAAATCAATAGCCTTATCCAAAAGTTTCTTTAGAAAGAAGGTAAAAACAATGAGAAGATGTTTCATTTCGTGAATTGGAGCATAGTTTGACTTCCCAAATGTTGTGGTGGTCCAGTGATCAAAGGTTCCCTGTTCATGAATCTTGCCCTGGGAGCAGAAATTGTTGGGTGCCTCCTCTTAGAATCTAAAGAGGGGTGGAGTAGGCATTTATTTGAAAATATTTTCATAAAAATGAGATTATTATACCTGAAAAGGAAACATGGCTAGAGCATAATAACGCAGTATTTGACAAATTTTGTCCAAATGCATCCTCCGCAGCCATTAAAACATTGAATTTACTCTTTGAATCAATAACAACTTAATGATATGATCTGGAAGAATTTGACAAATTGACGCCAGGTGAAAGGGAATGGCTCTACTTGGCAAACAACCACATCAGGATGGCAACCTTAGTTGTAAGCCAACATTTAAGAAATATTTTTGTATAAGAATGGATCCCAAAGAGTTCCGAAATTGGAGGATCAACAAAGGGAAATTCTCTCTCTTTTTTCATGGAGCATCGAAAGGTAACCCAAGGCAGGTTGGAGTGGTAGGGGTTATCTATCGCCTGGATGAAGAAATGGAGTTACAATATGCATGGGGCTTGGGGATCGCTTCTAACAATCAAGCTGAATTTTTAGGATTGTGATTGATTAGAATTGGCTATCTCAAGGGATATTCGAGAACTGATGGTATTTGGGGATTCTATGATAGTTATCCAATAAGTTATCGAGCTTCAAGTGCTAATTAAGCTAACCCCACTACGTTACAAAGAATTAAAATACAATTGAGAAAATTTGTAGAAATTGAATTTTATCATATCGAAAGACATCTAAACTCAAAAACGGATGCCTCGGCAAATAAGGAAGCAATCTCAGAACAAAAAATATTAATTAAAAATGAAATTATTATGTATTTAAAAAATAAATAAAACATTAAAAAAATATTATTGCTAGAAGTGCAATATGTCATGTTATATTTCTTCTCAATAATATTGGTTTTTAATTATTATGGATACATTCCCAATAATATCAGCTTTGATTATTATATGGATTTAATTAATTAATTATTTTTTTTGACTTTTAGTTAATTGTTTTAAATATAACTTTGGTTATAATTTTTTAAATGTTATAATATATTATGAAATTAATTTATTTTGAAAATTTCGGAAAATAATTTTTAAAAATTTAACATTTATATTTTCATGTGATTTTTATTTAATTTAAAGTATATTTATCAAATAAATAAAATTAATTTAAAAATTTAAAACCGGTTTTTTATATCCAATATAACAAACATATAAACATATTTTATATGAAAATTTATAAATCTATGAAAATTTGCTAATCTGTTCTATAGCATAACAAATCTGATAAATGAATGATGAACAACTGAACTTTCTGCGACCGTTAGCTGCGACCACTGAGCTGCGACCAACCATGGCGTCCAATGCGCTGCGTCCACCCACCATGGCGACCAACCATTGATCATTCTCGCTCTCACTCCAGACGACAGTTGGCTTTCATATCCTCCACAGGTAATACGTCCTAAAACTTCTCAAAGTTTTGACACCTGCTGCTCACCTTCTCACCAGGCCCATCCCGAGCTGCATGCACCTCCCATGCCAACCAACCAGATATCACCAAAGCCTATCTCCCCAAACGCTGGCTTGACACCCGTTTTCTCAATCTCACACCCTTTGCCTCAGCCCTCATCTACTTAAACCTCATTCATCCCGGTGCAACAGTTTTCTTCCCGGGCGCTCCTCGCCTGCGGGCGACCACCAACCACCCTCTGCTCGACCTTTCTCTCTGGTGGGGTCTTACTCCTCTCGCCTCTGCACTCAGTGGTCGGCTCCTCGGTTCAGGTCTGTCTCTTACGCAGATTTTTCTTTTGGTCTCTTCTTTAAACACTGTTTTATATTTTCTATATAACACACGACTGTCATGTGTTTTGGCTATGTCTCACGGCGTTATTTTCTAGCTGCCTATAGCGTATGACTGCCATGTTATTTGGCTCTAATCTGGCTATGAATCACTCCGCTGTTTGCTCACTTTCTGGTGCCCGTGGCGTATGCATTGTTATGGAATGTTTTCTTACATATTAATGTATATGTCTCTCTGCTCTCTCGGCTCAGGGATTCTACCAAGCAGGTCTTGGCATATTTAACATGAATCTCTTACAGCTTTTCAAGGCGCACTTCTCCTTCTACAAGTCCTGTAAGGATATCAGGTTTAAATTTGGTGACTGGTGGTGCATTTTTCAGTTTTACTGCTGCTGCTCCCCTTGCTGCCCCTCATCCGCCATCTAACCTCCCTCCCGCTGCAACTGTGGCCGGCTTTCCTTTTCCGTCGCCGGTTTCCCCATTCAATTTTGACGGGGACTGTCCTTCCTGCCTTTCTTTACTTTTCCTGGCCGTATTCCTCCCCTTTTTGGAATATGGCGGCTTGATGACGCCCCCCTATCCTTTTTTAGCCCATCCCGAGAACCTTTTCCCCCTCCCTGCCAATACTTCCACCTGACATTCCTTCTCGACCCTTCCCTCTCTGTCACTGCTGTCCCATCATATCTTCTGCCCATCTTCCTCTCCAGGTCCTCTTTCTCTTGGCTCGTATGGGGGACGGCTCTGACCCTGCCGCCACTGAGGCCCTTATAAATGCCACAATTGATGCGGAACAGGCCTGGCTTCATGGAAC
>APFE031180886.1:74414-158878 GCA_000404065.3 Pinus taeda | reverse complement strand
AAATTATGGTGCAAAGTCTATTTTTAGACATATGGATCATGTCTATGAGTTGCAGGATGTTGTTTATGGATGATTGGTCAAGTTGGAAAAAATAGATGGACTTCTATTTTTAGACAACAGTGGTGACACTGTCAAGTTTAATTATAAAGCAGTCAAATATTATTAGCTGATAATAATATTTAGACTATAAACTTTATGTTGTTCTCTTGGAGCACTTCAGTTTGAGCTACAGATGTGGCACATGCAACTGTCATAAGGAAATACATTTTCTTTGTGGGTCAGTTGAGTTTTTTCATGCATGACTTCAGTTAGAACTCAATCAGTTGAGTTTGGTGGAGTTGATTGTGGAGTTGATGGAGTTGTGTTCAGTTTGGCTTTGTTAAACTGGTTGTATTTATTCTAACTGGCAAATAGACTAGAGATGAGTTGGGTGAATTAGTTATTAATTAATTCACAAGTTATTAACTCATAATACAACTATGAATACATCAGTTAACTCAGTTGCATGTCAGTGCATGTTTAGTTCAACAGGGACAGGTGTTAGAGAATCAGATTGCTATCAGTTGTGACTATAGTTGTGCTCTTGCACAATCAAGGGATTGAGTATGCCAATGAGTTTGCCCACGTATTTGCCCACATTGTAGCTTGTGCTCACGTGATTTTAGCCAAGGAAATACATGGTTGCCTTGGAATTATCATCAGTTCTTGAGCAGTTATTGAGCAGCGGAGGCAGGCAAGCAACGAAGGAGATTTGAGCCAGTGATTGATTCAGATCTAAGCTGTATTGTGTGTAACAGAGGTGGAGATACTTGTGAGAAGTATTATGCTGTGTAATGTTACATGACTCAATCATTAATATACAGATAGTTGGGGTTTTAAGCGAGATGCTTTCCCCGGGATACATACTGTGTTAATGTGTGAATGCTCTTGATGTTTTATTGTTATTGATGCTGCTATATTGATGATCAACGTAGAGGAGCTTATGTATTGTGTATGCATTCCGCAATAGTACATGATCAAGATAATCTCCATTGAATATGTGTTTATTATTCAAAATTTCTACATCACATCCATCTCAAGGGTGTAGAAACTTGGTTCCAGTATCCCCCCATATTGCTTCGGGTGAGACTTCAGTCCGTGCTCTGCGGGCTGATACTGAAAGGGCCAGTATGTAGGGATTTGTTTGGCTAACTAACATTGAACCTAGGTCAAGCCCCCACAAGCCAACAAATGGTTCTGTTGCCAGGACCAGATTCTGCATAAGAGATGTGTGATGTCATATCACTAGAATCCAACTAAGAAAGAAATCAAAGGTTGGCTGTATAGAAGGATTCATGAATTCATGGCAGAGGAAAACAAAGACCCACGACTGTCAAAAGAATAGTGGTTGGACTGATACCTATATACGGAGATCTGTGAAATATTTTTTGCCTCTTTTCCTACTGAGCTATACAAGTGGATCGTGAAGCTAGCAAATAGCCAAGGAAGGTGGAAACTTGACGATCCTATTTTGTGGACCCTAGAGCTAGTGCAAAGGTTGGAAGCATCAAAGGATAAGGTCACATGCATTGTCAATCATTGGCTCGATTGCATCAAAGGAGGATTTTTTACTAAATTTGCGGTCATCACCTCAATCAGCTATAGCTAGGTGGAGCAATGATTTTTCAAAGGACCATGAGGTAAGTATGTTAAATCTCTGAATACTTGGATTAAAATGTTGTTGTGTGAAAAACAGGTTATGCAACTACCTTGATGTTTGGGACTACGTGAAGCGGAAAAAGTTACAAAAATGAAGGAAATAAGGGTTCGGAATATAGCCCCTTGATTTCACCTCCATGAAGGGATGAAGAAGGAATAACAAAGGTCTCTCCATGAAGTGCTATTAAGTTGATAAAGCAAGGATTCCCGTGAATACCACCTTCACCCACACCACCTTCAGCTTCTCCACCATCACCCCCAACTTCACTAGTACCACCTCCACCTCCACTACAATTCAGTATGGCAAACAAAATAAAGTTTCCCATGTTCAAAGGTTTGGGAAATGAGTATCCAGACCACTTCTAGTTCATTGTGAGGGTTGTATGGGAAGCTCAAGGTGTTACAGATGATCATATAAAGAAGGTGACACTGGTTAGTGCTCTACAAGATTGCACGCTAACCTAGTACATTAAGTACTCTAACGATAACCCGAATGATAGAGTAGCAGACATCCAAGCAACACTAAATAGGGAATTTAGCAGGCCTAAGTCTGAGTTGTAATTGATTCTAGGATTCAAAGAGATCACGATGCGACCAAACAAGACATTGTGGGAATTGGATCAAAGATTGAAGTGTCAAATTTGTGAAGCCAATATGAATTTGACAGATGGACAACATCGCGAGTGGTTTGTGGCTTCACTACTATCCCACTTAAGGAGCACGCTATCGTAGCAGAAGCTAACAACTCAGGAAAAGGCCTTAGAGATTGCCATGAGACTACATGAGACTCTGATACAAGCTCTTAATCTAGGATTTCAATAGATCCATGCACAACTGCAAAATCTATGCCTTGAGATGCAAAGTCTGAAGCATGACATGAATGTTTGACCAGAGGTGCACGAGGAGGTATGTTGTTTGAAATGCAAGAGTCAGGGTCATGACAAAGACCACTGCCTAGTCTTTACAAATTACCTTGCAGGAGGAGGATCGATGCCTTTAAGGCCAGAAGCTCAAGTAGGACCTAGCATGGTCCTTGCTTTATGGTGCGCTATCTGTCAGGGAGCTAGAAAACATGCCATGGATAACTGCCACTTGTTACAGAAGAATGTGTAAATCCCACAGCAGTTGTTATGCAAATTTTGCATATCAGTAGGACATGATGAGTGTACTTGTAGGAGCCATGAATTGATTATGGATAGAACTCCCACCTATAGAGTTCAGGATGAAACGCGGCCCCTTGACCAGAATGCAGGGATGATGCAGACAAGGCTGAGGTAGAGGAGGACCTGGTAGAGGTTGCAGACAGTTGATTTGCTACAATTGCGGAAGGTTAGGAAACTGTTCCCACGATTGCACTAATCCAACGCGCCCGTCGTACAATTATTGCACGCTATTTGATCATGAAATAGAAGATTGTCCTACACTAATAGCTAAGATACATGACAAAGGGGCACCATCGCCTCCCTCGACTCAAAACTTGCAGATGATGAGGTTTGATCCACGTGAGGAAGACCCGAATGCAAATATAGTGCTCTGAAGTGGAATTGCAATGGGGGATTACAAGGGGAAACTATCGGAAGACAGTACATGGGTTTGCAAAGCCCTGGCGAAAGAGGTCGATTTCAATTTGGAGCATGCTCATGAAGCATTCATGGAAGCTAAGAAGAGCTTCACTGAGGTCTCCACTTTAGGAAGTAAGGATAAGCCTGAGCTAGAGATGGACCCCTCTATGCTCACAACTGTCCTAGAAACCTATATGAAGTTACTGCACGACAGTAAGGCTATGAAATGGTTACATGAACTTATCAATAGATGTGTTGGGACTGCACCAAGTGAACTGCGCGTAGTTCGCAAGATCGAAAAGCATGAAACAAGGACAGGGTGTGAAATGAGACTCACCATGCAGATCAGAGAATATGAAATGGATCAAGTCATTCTAGATTTGGGATCAGATGTGAATGTTCTACCAAAACAAACATGGGAACGGATAGGGAGACCTGTGCTACAATGGTCTCTGATTCACTTAAGGATATCGAACTAGTAGAAAATCATACCCATGGGGTGGTTGTAGGGAGTGACTGTGGATATTGAGGGAGCAAGTGCACTGGCAGAGTTCGAAGTAATAGAAATTGTTGATGATAGAAATCCCTACCCTATGCTCTTGGGAATTGACTAGGCTATTGACATGAATGGGGTAATCAATCTAAAGAAGTGAAAGATGATCTTTGAAAAAAAATCACTGCGTGTAATAATACCCTTGGATCCAGCTGAAGGATGGCACTACACAAAACTAGTCCATGATTATGAAAATGATGGTTATCTGGACTGCATCTATAAGATAATAGCGCGAGACCATGACTGGGTGGATCCCAACGCAGATGGGTGGATTACATGGGAGTGTGAAAGTTCCTACGCTTCGGATTCCGATGAATAAATAGAATGTTGGAAGAATCAGTTACATGAAGTAACTACACTGAATTGCAACATGATGACCCAGTCGATGTGCTATGTGTCATCAGAGGTAAGAAATATGCCTACTTATGAGGTGCCAGAAAAACAATGCTTGTGGGCCTTGGATTGGGCACTGCGCGCTATGCCCACAATATGGTGGGGTACACACAAGATAAGTTTTGATGATTGGAACGACTGTAGGAGGATTATGAGATCATGATTTGGGAAGCCTATGATGCAGATGACAGACAGGTATGATGGGCAGAATGATCCGCACATGCATATGGCCAAATGGATGCAGGCCTATGGAGAAAAGCCCCAACCTAAGCAGGTGCGCCTACACTCCACACTAAAGTACCTGGTCAATAAGCTTGTGTTGGGGGGGCACATTTGTAAATGGTTCTTATTATTCCAAGAATATGATTTTGAAGTTGTTGTGAAGCCTGGACGATTGAGCGCAGAACCTGACCATCTGTCACGCATTGAGACAGTGGAGGAACCCACTAATTTGGAGGAAGGATTACTTGACCCGCAGCTCTTTGTTGTGCATGTCATGGATGGACATTTTGAGGATATAATACCCTTCCTCACAACAACAACTGTGCCAGAAAGATACTCTATCCAGCAAAAGAAGGAATTAGTGGTGCGCATGACATTTTTCTGTGTCATTGTTGGGCATCTATACAAGATGGGGACTGATGTGATAATGCAAAGGTATGTACCTGATTTTGAACAAGGTAGCATCCTCACAGACGCTCATGGGGGTCCCACGAGAGGACATTATGGAGGGATAGAAACCATGCAGAAGATTCTACGCACAGGGTTGTGGTGGCTAATCCTTCATCAGGATTCAAAAGCATAATGCAAGGCATGAGACATATGTCAAAGAACAGGTAGCCATCGCGGAAGGACGAAATTACTTTTAATCCACAAATGACATTGCAACCTTTAGAAAAGTGGGAAATAGATTTTGTAGGACCTATTCAACCTTAAGGAAAGACAGGCACGAGGTACATTATCACTGTGATGGAGTACTTGACTCCTTGGGTAGAAGCACAGCTAGTGAAAGATTGCATGAGTGTGACTGCCGCGAAGTTTCTATTTGAACATGTACTAACACGATTTGGATGCCCAAATATTTTGATGAGTGATTAGGGTACGCACTTTCTGAACGAAATGATTCGCGTGCTAATGGAAGAGTTTTAGGTGTACCATCAATAGCGCACACCTTATCACTCATAGGCTAACAAGACAGTGGAGGCATTCAACAAAGTACTTGAAAATGCGTTGACCAAGGTATGCAATGCTCAGCGAAGTGATTGGGACCTATACATACCTGCAGTATTATAGGCTTATCAGACGATGTGTAAGAAGTCAATGGGACAGACACCCTTTAGGCTGGTCTATGGTGTGGAAGTCATAATGCCTATGGAATACATCGTGCCTAGTGTGAATATAGAAACAATCACAGGAATGATGGATCGCGGAGCCCTGGAGGACAGGCTCACATAGTTGGAAGAGCTGGAAGAAGAGATATTTTTGCCTGGATTTCACCAGCAGTTCCAAAAACAACGTGAAAAAGTGTGGCATGATCGACATATTAAGTTAAACACCATTAAGGTGAATGACTTGGTGATGTTGTATGACAGTAAGTTTGATAAATTTCTAGGGAAATTTATAATGCATTGGCTGGGGCCCTATGTTATTAAGAAAATTACTAACTATGGCATGGTCCAGTTGGTTAAATTGAATGGAGATCCCTTCCTAGGAAAGGTGAATGGCAGTTGATTGAAGCCATACACAGGTGGCCCAACCATTTGGCTAGCTAACAGAAGCACAGTCGTAGCGCTCCAGGAAACTAAAAGGAAGTGCGGGACTATAAACTACACTGCCTGGTTTGGAAAGTTGTACGATTTCAGGATTGCATGAAGCAGCAAAGTTTCACAGGGTCCGCGACAACACGAAGAAATTTACGCTATTGCATAGGTCTGCTAGAAAGTGACTGTTAAAGTCACTATTCATGATTTTATGGCCAGTTTGAGGCCAAATGGAGTGGGAGGCAGGCACCTAAGGCAAACTTTATAGACTAGATTTTGGAAAATCTACTGCCAATCTAGCATTAATGGGTCGAATGTGGGGGGAACGGTCAAATTTGAATTCAAAAGGCCCTATAAATTACAAGTGGCTATGCAGCTACAAACCCATGGAAATTTGAGAAATGAGTTGTTTTGCGCTCAAGTATACATGAACCGAGACCTATTTGAGACTCTGAAAGCAAATTCATTATTGGAGCAACTACCATAGACATTGCAAGAATTATGGAATATCACTATGTTAGCACTTGCCGAAGCCATGGACACAGGAGTAATCATAGCCGAAGAAGCCGCGTAGAAAATTATGGTATTAGAAGCCGCAGAGAGCATCAGAATAATAATTGAGGTCCCTAGATCACCCAGAACACTTAGACCTAAGAAGGATAAGTAGGCTATGATGCCGGTGCTCATCTCACCACGAATCTCACCACGAATCTCACAGAGGACTAAGCTCACCTTGCAGGAAAAGGGAAAGGCTATTAATTTGGAGGTTGATGACGAGGAATCTGAAGAAATCCTAGTGGATGAGGTGGATGAGGAAATGGAAGTTGAAACCCATGGTGTAAACCCTATTACTCGGTTACCAGAATATGTTCCTCTGTGCAAGGGCAAAGCCAAAGTGCCAAAGGACATAGATTAGAGCAAGAGCTCTCTACAAACCCTGTTGCTCCCAGAGGATATTGTTTTTTACAGATCGCACTTAGGGTGAGTTCCTGTACTGAAGTTTTAGTATTGGGACCTCGCAGATCATGAGAGATTCTTGCATTTAGTGACTGAGCAGTTAATGTGCCGGCTGATTGACGTGACGACTAGAATGATTGAATTGGAGCCACGCAAATGGCTCAGGGGTGTAGAGAAAGTTGGGTTGCTAAACCTGCTCTAGGTGTCACATTATCACCGCACCCCAGTGACTATCTTCATCATCAGGCAGCTACTCTTCTAGCTGCATGATGGGATTTTGTGGCTGGAGGAGCCCATTGCCATCATCGTCCACTTGATTCATCCAATCACACAACTACCTTACTCAGGGGAGGATCCAGCGAATATATCCAAAGGAAAAGGTGGTGAGCTGACACTCGTGGAAGTGATGAAGAAGAAGTTCAATTTGGAGAAGAAGAAGCAATGATATGCCATATCCAACATTAACAACCCCACAGTCAAGGTCGCGGCACAAATACTAGCAGGAAAAGTGATGCAGAAGTGTCACATGGATGACATGCCCGTGCTTGTGATTGTACTAGTGGCCTAATGCGCTGAAGGAGTCTAGTTCAACTGGGAAATTATATTTGCGGCGAGTTCCTTGTGAACAATCATGAGGCACAAGAGCAGGGAAAAACATTTCACTACATGTGGCTCCTATTTTCGATCATATTAGTGGCATGGGAGCTGCCCAAAGACAGCCAATTCCCTTCGGTCACACCGGACCTTCCAGAGGCAGCGAAGTATGCTTCACTGTGGATGAGAAAGGATGCGCAACAGATAAAAGAAAGAAATATCTTTTGTATCTTAATGGAGATGAGAATCAAAATGGGGATCGATCAAAAGCTGCGGTTATCACCCACAGTATACACCAGTTTGAAGGGCTTTTCAAAGTTCAAAGCAGCTTTCTACCATGTTTTTATAGGGCACAAAAGGACCCCATGAAGACATGGCATAACCTACCATATCTGGAGACTACTGATGTAATTTTCACAGTCCTTGAGTCATGGCTGTCAGAATGGCACACTCCAGCAGGCTTCGCAAAGGAAACAAATAAGTTCACCACGCAGTAAAAGAAGGAAGAGACAAAGCTCCATATGGCGCAACGGCTGAGAAGTGCAAAAATGAGGAAGAAGCGGCTAAGGCCCAGGAAGCGCGCGATGCCGCGAAACTGGTAGAACAATAGAAAACAGGAGGAGAAGAGCGCGAAGGACAGAAGTCACCTTCACCCGGCACTGAGGCAGAAATAGAGTCAGAACAAGGTGGCATGGACCCACAGATGACATCCACCCAACTCAAGCATCTGCAACCACGAGAACAGGCAGTGCCACGAACAAAAACAAAGGCATCAAAGACATATTTCAACCCAATCACCCTCACTGAGGGGGATTTGGATGATATCAAAGAAACAGTGAGGGATTTCACTGCAGAGGCCCTCAAATAGTTCGGAGAATAGAAACAGTTGATATTGGGGGCTCTCCGAACAGAGCTGCAAGAGTTGCAGGTTCGCACTCCACAAGCTGGCACAATGTCCACTAGCCTCATGATCAGCACTTCAGCTACCAAGGAGATGTTGCACGCAAGGGTGACTAACACAATAGTGCTACTAGATGGGGCACTTAATATAGAGAAGGAAGTCGACATGCCCATGGTTAGTAGTTTGAAAGGGGTAGGATTGAACATGGTTGCGCTCCCTTAGGAGATGCTCTACCTCTTACAGGATGGAGTCACTGTGAAACTCAGGGCCCGGGAGAGTCGCGCTCTACAGGTGATGAGCAAGCAACACATCAACATTGAGTAGTTGGGCCTACAGCACAATGAGGTAGTGGAGTAGAACAAGAAAATAATGCAAGTAGTGGAGGAAGCCTGCCGGATGGTCTCGGAGTTGTGTAGGTTTTAACCCCATAGAAAAATTACCTGCATACAAATTCTAAATCACAGAAAAATAAACAATTCGAGAGGATAACACATATAACACATATGCACAGATATTTCCCACTGGATCGCAAAACAGGGACTACCAGCTTGATTTTTCATTATTTTCCTTTCAATGTTACAATACATATTTATACATGCCGAAGCATCCAATACCATGGACCGAAAACCATCACGTCCAAAACCATGGACCAAAAACCATAGGTAGGTTCGCCCAACCTAATATAGGGTCCAAAAAAAAATTTCTCGGGGCACTAACCCGGACCCCGTAGAGGGGGGCTACCTGCCCCTGTCAAACCCCCCGGACAGGGGGGGCTGCCACCCCACCGTTGCGAAATCGGCACAACGAAGGGGGGGCTCCACCCCCCCTCTAACCCCCCAGTTCACTACGTAGGTTAGTCATGGAAAGAATATAACACAACCCAACAAGTTGGACATTCAGGGAGAAGAACCGATGGAGGTGCGTGTCTCGCGAGTTAGCCACTGGGATGCGCGACGCTTGAGCAGAGATGACCACGGTTTAGCTAGAGCTGAACCTGCAGATTATAGAATTACAGTTGAAGGTGCAGCCTTCAACTTCGCCAGAAGTTAGGGAACAACGTACCACCGTTGTTACAACAACAATGGCGGTGGTTGACTATGCAGTGGCAGACTGCATGAAGCTTTTTGAGAAATCATTCGAGGTCATAACCACCCTACATGAGGACATGAATGTAGAGTGCCTGGAGATAGAGGCGTGTGAGTTACAATAGAGGAATGACAAGGTAAAAGGGACCACACAGATGATTTCCCTTACACAGAGGTTCGCATGGATGTAGGAGGCAAAGGTGCTCAAGGAACAGGTGGATGCCACTCAGGATAAAGAAGCAGTCTTAAAATCGCACCTACAACCATGGATAGATGAGGCTTACATGATCACAGCCTCCATTGAAGGAAAGCTCACGAAACTATAGGCTACTCAGCAGAATATTCAGAGCAGCAGTCACCAAACAGCTAGTGAAAGAAGTCCAGCAGGCGGCCGCTCAGTGCGCTGCCAATGTTGCAATGATCCAAACAGAGCTAGGAGATCTTCATTCTAAGATCTCCGCACCTATAGAGTGACTCGAGGGTGAGTCATGATGTTTGTGTTGGGGGCCTATTGGGTGTGGGATCCCCCAAGGGTAGTTTTAGGCTAAAATCCCATATTTTGGTCAAATTTTGTAATCCAAATGTAAATACTCCGCATTTTGTGGTTTCAGAGCACGTAGTTGTTAAAGAGTCATAGGTTTGTCCACCCTTATTTTGAAAATGTAATTTCGGCTGTAGAAGATCTACCAATGGTCCCAGGACCATGGGATTGTATAAATACAGCCAAGCTCTAAGTAGATAGAGGCAATTATTGAATAATGGAATCAAGTAAGATATAATGTATGAGAGATAGCTCTAAGTAGAAGTATATGTTTTCAATCGTAGCGTAGGTAGAGGCTCTACAGCAAAGTGTTCAGAGGCCTAGAATTATGCAGCTAAGTGCTCAGACCACTACAGCTGAGTGCACAGGGTGGGTCGAGTCTGTAATTGTTCAAAATTATCAATAAAGAGAATTTTTATACAATTTATGCGTCTTTATTTCCTAGTTATCCATCTATTATATTGGGTATAAATTTCACTTATAATGCTTATATGATGCACGAATGTATGTAATTGTGTTGGATAAGTGACCGCAAGTAGGAACATCTGTTTACGCGAAGCTAACTAAGATATGATAATAAAGACACTTAGCCTAGTTAGGAAAATATCGAAGTTTGCTGCCCTAGCAGTGTGAAAGGACTTTAGCCCCTAGTTAGGGTTGTGCAAAAGACGATTGTACCCTTTCACAAAGGTATTGAAGGGTGGAACAAAGCAATAAGCAACCTGCATGAAGGCAGGCATAGCCAGAATAAAATGACATAACATCCATCTCAAGGGTGCAGAAACTTGGTTCCATCATCCCCCCATACTGCTTCAGGCGAGACTTCAGTCCGCGCTCCGCGGGCTGACGCTAAAAGGGCCAATAGTGTAGGGATTTGTTTGGCTAATTAACGTTGAACATGGGTCAGGCCCCCACAAGCCAACAAATGGTTCCATTGTCGGGACCGGAATCTATGTAAGAGATGTGCGATGTCATATCACTAGAATCCAACTAAGAAAGAAATCGAAGGCTGGTTGGATAGAAGGATTCATGAATTCACGGCACAGGAAAACAAAAACCCACGACTATCATAAGAACAATGGTTGTACTGATACCTGTATACGGAGATCCACAAAATATTTTCAGTTCTTTTCCTACTGAGCTATACTAGTGGATCGTGAAGCTAGCATATAGCCAAGGAAGGTGGAAACTTGATGATCCTATTGTGTGGACCCCGGAGCTAGTGCATGTTGGGTTGTGTTATATTCTTTCCACAACTAGCCCATGTAGTTAACCGAGGGGTTAGAAGGGGCGGGCGGTGGGGGTGAGGGGCAGAGCCCCCCCTTTGTTTGTGCCTATTGTATAGCGGGGGGGTCATAGGGGTTTTGAGGGGTGCAAGTAACCCCACTCTGTGGGGTCCAGGGCAACTCCTCAAAATTTTTTGGTTTTGGACCCTATGTTAGGTTGGGCGGACCTACCTATGGTTTTAAACATAATTTTCACACATGGTTTTGGAAGCGATGGTTTTCGGTCCATGGTTTTGGATGTGATGGTTGTCGGTCCATGGTATTGGATGCTTCGACATGTATAAATATGTATTGTAACATTGAAAGGAAAATAATGAAAAATCAAGCTGGTAGTCTTAGTTTTGGGATCCAGGGGAAAATATCTATGTATATGTGTTTTATGTGTTATTCTCTCGCATTGTTTATTTTCTGTGTTTTTAGAATTCATATGCAGGTAATTTCTATACAGGGTTAAAACCTACATTTGGTATCAGAGTTGCTTTGGCTTCAAGGGGACGCCTTTGTTTCTGAGGGGTTTCACTCATGCCTGTGGTAGACCCTGTTTAGTGGGAGATCTGTGAGATCAATTCTAATGGTGAAAGAAGATGGCGAGTAGTGGAAAGATAGAGATCGAGAAATTTAATTGTCAGAGTTTTGAGTTGTGGAAACTCAAGATGGAGGATCCGTTGGTGGATAAAGATCAATGGATCACGGTAGATCCAGGTACTAAATCAACGGGAGTGTCTGATGATGAATGGAAGAAGTTGGATCGGAAGGCAAAGAGCACAATACGATTGTGTGTCTCAGATTTAGTATTGCTGAATGTATCAGGGGAAGCTACAGTGAAGGCTTTGTGGGACAAGTTAGGGACTTTGTACCAATCTAAGTCTGTGGTGAATAAACTATTCCTACAGAAAAATATGTATAACCTGAAGATGAAAGATGTAGACTCAGTGACAGATCATTTGAATGCATTTAATACTGTGATAAGTTAGTTATTATTTGTTGATATTAAAATTTTAGAGGAAGATAAGTGCATCAGTTTGTTGTGTTCTCTACATGATTCGTGGAATAGTCTGGTTATTGCAATAGGTAGCAATACAAATGCCTTGCAATTTGATGAAATAGTCTCATCCTTGCTGATGGAGGAGATGGGATAGAAAAATATGGAGAGCCAGAATGGTGATGCCTTGTCTGTATGAGGACGGTCCCAGAACATAAACAAAAATAAGTCATCGAGTGGGAGATCTAAATCTAGAGGGAGATCTAAATCTCCAGGAAAACCAGTAAAGGTGGTGTGCTGGAAATGCGAAAAGGAAGGGCACTACAAAAGGGACTGTAAATCTAAAGCGCCTGATAAAGGAAAGGGATCTGATGATGCTCCTTCTGTAGAGGTGAAAACCAACTCAAATGAAGGTGGGGATGTGTACTTGGCTTCTTCAAGTACACATGTAGATCATGAGGCATGGTTGATTGACTTAGGTGCATCCTTTCACTTCACTCCCCATAGAGAGTGGTTCTCCGAGTATGAGAAATACGATGGTGGTGATGTCTTCTTAGGGGATGATAGGAAGGCTAGAATCGTTGGTTGCATAAAAGTAAAGCTGAAGTTGCAAGGTGGAAGGGTTAGAAAACTTCTTGGTGTTCTGCAGATTCCTGCATCAGCAATAAATTTGATTTTTGTAAGCAAGCTAGATGATGCAGATGTAAAAATAGTGTTCGAGAAGGATACTTGCAAGATGGTTCGGGGAGCACTGGTATTGATGCGGGGAGTTCAGACTGGAACTTTGTACAATCTACAAGGTAGTACTGTTGTTGATGGGTGCAACAGTTCTATGGTTCCTGAAAGTGGAGCAGAAAATCTAGTGGTCTCTGGAGAGAAGACCATGTTGTGGCAACAAAGGCTTGGACATATTGGAAAGAAGGGCCTTCGAATACTTCATGGTAAAGGTATGGTATAAGTATGAGTAATAACTCTCTGGATTTTGATTTCTGTAAAAATCGTGTATATGGGAAGCAAAATCGGGTGAGTTTCCCCTCTGGTGGTAAGAGGGTGAAATAGATATTAGATCTTGTGCATAGTTATGTGTTTGGACCTGTGAAGGTTCCATTGTTGGGTAAGTCTGTGTACTATGCATCATTTATAGATGACTTCTCAAGGAATACATGGATATATTTCCTTAAGAAGCAATCTGAAGTCTTTGACAGGTTTAAAGAGTTTAAGGCTCTAGTGGAAAACTAGACAAAGAAGAAGATAAAGGTGTTGAGGATATATAACAATTGAGAGTTTTGCAGTAAGGAATTTGAAGAATTCTGTAAGAAGTGTGGTATAATATGGAAGAAGACTACTCCATATACACCTCAGTAAAATGGAATTGCAGAAAGAATGAACAAGATGTTGATGGAAAGGGCAAGAAGCATGCTCAGTGGTGCCATGTTAGGATAGGAATTCTAGGCAGAGGCGGTGGAGACAACATGTTACCTGGTCAATAGATCACCTTCATCAACTTTGGAGGATAAGATTCCACAAGAGGTATGGACTAGTAAGAAACCCACTCTTTCACATCTAAGGGTATTTGGATGTGATGCATATGTACATGTTTCAAAGGAGAAATGAACCAAGTTGGATAGTGAATCTGAAAACTTCATCTTTATTGGGTATAAAGATGGTTTAAAGGGTTATAAGCTTTGGAACCCAGTAACAATGAAATTTGTATACAGCCGAGATGTGGTGTTCAGAGAGGTGAAAGATATTATTAAACATAAAGTCCAACCAAAGGAACCTAAGAATATAGAGTTTGAGATTAAGGAGGAAGAATTAGACTCTACAATAGAGGAGGAATCAGAAGATGAAGAGCTACAAACTTCAGGTGTGAGAAGATCAGTTCGAGAAAGAAGGCAACCGGAAAGGTATAGTCCATTTTCTTTCTATTCAAATTTTTCTTTATCTATTACTGACGATGATCCCAGAACTATCAAGGAAGTAGTATATTCAGAGGATGGAAAACTCTAGAAAGAGGCCATGGTTGATGAAATGGAATCTTTGTACAAAAATGAGGCTTGGGATCTGGTGGAGTTGCCAGATGGAAGGAAACCCATTGGCATAAAATGGGTGTTCAAGAAGAAGACAAATACAGAAGGAAAGGTGGAGAAATACAAAGCTCGGTTGGTAACAAAAGGTTATTCCCAGGTGCTGGGAATTGATTTTGGTGATATTTTTTCTCTTGTTGCCAAGGTAACTTCTATTATATTACTTTTATCTATTGCTGTTGGTTTTGATTTTGAGGTAGAACAGATGGATGTGAAGACAACATTTCTTCACGGGGATTTGGAAGAGGAAATCTACATGAAGCAACCTGAAGGCTTTGCAGTGAAAGGTAAGAAAGAACTAGTATGCAAGTTAAACAAGTATTTTTATGGCTTAAAATAGTCACCAAGGATGTGGTATCAAAAATTTGATACATTTATACGGGGACTTGGCTTCTCCAGAAGCAAAGAAGATCACTGTGTGTATTTTAAATTAATTGGTGACCGTGTTATTTATCTAGTCTTGTATGTGGATGATATGTTGCTGGTTGGAAATGACAAAGAAATTATCCAAGATTTGAAGACCCAATTGTCCTCCAAATTCGACATGAAAGATCTTGGTGCTGCAACCTATATTTTGGGCATGGAAATTGAAAGAGATCAGGCAAAGAGGAAGCTCTGGTTAAACCAGAGGTAGTATGTTGACACAATATTGCAGAGGTTTAATATGTAGGATAGTAAACCAGTGAAGGTTCCTATTCCTGTAGGTGTAAGGTTATCTGTTGAACAATGTCCCAAGACACAAGAAGAGGAAGAGGATATGTCCCGTGTTCCATATGTAGGTGTAGTTGGTAGCTTGATTTATGTGTTGGTCTGTACTAGTCCAAACATTGCACATGCAGTGGGAGTATTAAGCAAGTTTATGTCAAAACTAGGGAAGGAGCACTAGACAACAGTGAAGCGGGTTTTCAGGTATTTGCGTGGCACTAGTGATTATGGTTTGTGCTACCAAGGAAGACTAGGATTGGATAGAGTGTTGGATATCTGTGGCTTTGTTGATGCAAACTAGGCTAGAGATCTGGATCATAGAATATCTTCAAGTGGGTATGTGTTTAACCTGTTTGCAGGTACATCCAGTTAGATGAGTAAGAAACAATCTGTAGTGGCACTATCAACTACAGAGGCAGAATACATGGCAGCCACTCATGCAAGCAAGGAAGCAATTTGGTTGTAGAGATTGTGTTCAATTATAGGGTTAGTACAGGGAGTTATAAGGATGTACTCTGACAACCAAAGTGCAATTTTCTTGGCAAATAACCTTGCTTATCATTCAAAGACAAAGAAATTGATGTTCAGTATCACATTGTGAGGGATATGATAGAAGAAAAAAAGGTGTTGCTGGTAAAGGTGGACACTTTGAAGAATACTATAGATGCATTGACAAAATCTGTGAGCTTTGAGAAGTTCTCTTGGTTTAGAGAAATAATGGGCATTTCAGGGCTGGATAAATGATGAAGCTCTCCTGCGGCCCCCTTTGGAAAGAAAACAACAAGTGGGAGAATGTTGGGTTGTGTTATATTCTTTCCACAACTAACCTACGTAGTGAACTAGGGGGTCAATGTGGGGGCGGAAAACCCCCCTGTCCGAGGGGTTTGAGGGGGGTGAGTAGCCCACCTCTACTAAAAAAAAATTTGGACCCTATATTAGGTTGGCCGCACCTATCTATGGTTTTCGGTCAATGGCTTTGGACACAATGGTTTTTGGTCCATGGTTTTGGAAGCGATGGTTTTCGATCCATGGTATTGGATGCTTCAGCATGCATAAATATGTATTGTAACATTAAAAGAAAAATAATGAAAACTCAAGTTGGTAGTCCCAATTTTGGGATACAGGGAAAAATCTCTGTGTATATGTGTTTTATGTGTTATGCTCTCGCATTGTTTATTTTATGTGTTTCAGAATTCGTATATAGGTAATTTATACACGGGGTTAAAACCTACACTTAATCCGTGACCTCTTCCTTTTGCGATTTGTGATATGCGGGACCAATGGCAGTATGCCACTTGGTGCTTCCCCATTCACTCAGATTTTTTCCACGTCGCTTCCTCCTATCACCTATCCAAGTCAAAATTGATATTTAACTTGCTCTAACTTCTTCATATGAACTCAGATTTGAGTGTCGTTCACATTATTGGAATCACGATGATGAGAACTTTGATACAATGCTAAGTTTACCAAAATTCTACGACTTTGAGTTTTGAGCCTTCTTATCATTGCACTGGTACTTTTTTTAGAGATCCTCCTAGATCATAACATATGTTTATAGGCTAAATGGTTGTATTTGGAATCCTTAAATGAACGAGTATATTTATATACTCTACCTTCAAATTGGACAAGGCAACCACAACTTGTCATTTCCTCATTTAATTAGTATTCCATTAGACAATTGAAATGTGTACCTAATAGTAGACCTCCTTTTATATACACTCCTTACCCAATCATCTCGATACATCCATTGAGTGTGGGTCTTCTACATCACTATGTATGAAATGAAATATTTAGAAGTACCTTACAAATGATTAGGGACCCTCTTTAGTGAAGCATAATGTTCACATCCAAGGTGACAGATTGACTCAAGGATCTAAATTCCTAGGTGATATCTAGTCTAAAATTGATCATAACATACATCAAACTATCAATTTTTCTATCCCAAAGAACAAAATTCATATCCTCTAATGTTGTAAGATACTACTGAATTGAAAATGTACTTCCCATAGAAATTGAAACACTCAATGTCTTACAAATTACCATACTAAAACATTGTATCACATAGTTTACATACTTACTCTAGCTCAACCAAGGCTTTCTACTTGCTCAAAATCTCTTGATCTTCATTCTAAGATGTATTTTTTATCCCTCAAGTCCTTCATATCAAATTTTCTTTAAAGATAAGAATTAAAATCATGAATCACATCCTTACTAGTACTGAAGAACAATGAAACATCCACTTATGGAGTGATAACAAGGAATTTACCACCCCATTATTTGTAATACATAACGATCTGATTTGACTCTTATAAATCCCAACCCAATGCAAAAGAAACAATGTTTTTGTACCACACTCAAGGAGACTATTTGTAAACATATAAAGGCTTTTAATTTGAAAACAAATGGCTTTTCCCCTTTTTGAATGAAGTGCTCTAGTTGTGTGATATAGATCTCCTCCTTTAGGTCACCATGTAGAAATGTTATTTTCACATCCATTTATTCTATATCTAAATAAATATATGATGCTACAATTAATGGTAACATAATAGATATTAACTTGGAAAATGGGGAATGTATTTCATCAAACTATATACCCTTAATTAGGGAATGTCATTTTGCAAGCAACATTTCCATTTAAACTGATATTTAGTTTTAACACTCATTTACACCCATTGGGTTTCCATACATCAATACATTGTACCAATTCCCACAAACCATTATTTATAACTGAAACATGGAAAATTCTAGGAGCTATATTTCACCCATAGGTTAATTTTCCGTGTGTTTTTTCCCAAAAAATCTGCCAGCTTCCAATTTTTTCTAAAGACGATTTGCCAAGATTTAGTAATATTTATCAATGTTTGTACACTTTAAGATAATTATAGATCCTTAAAATTTTCCTTTAAGTGCAATCATTTCATCATCCATGGACAATATCCAAAAGCCATTATCTTCCATGTCTATTGCCTCTTTCATGGTTTTAGGCTCATTGGTGTTAATAAATAAATATAATATACATTTTAGAGCAAAAGGATTATAATTATACTTGTGTAGTTGTATTTTTTGTTGAGTGGATATCCTTAAATTTTGAGGTGGATTTTTTTTTTAACTCTCTAAACCCTTCTCCTCATCAAGTCCATAATGAACCTATTGTTCATTTTTTAATTCATATTTCTCAATATTAGGTGGTAGCTAAACCACCAATTCTTATTTTCTTTTGGATACAACACTATGCTAGAAGTCTTAACTTATTTGAAAATAATATCCGTACTATACAAAAAAAATCTAGCCATAGGATCCCAAAGCTTGCACATTTTCATGCATGCACCATAGCTTATGAAGATCCATATCATAGGCTTGTTATGCAAATTTTACCACTTCTCCTTAGGCACATGATCATATTCCTTACAACCAAAAGCAATAATATGTACAAGTGAGGGATTCTTTCCCATCTAGATATTCACATGGATCTTATCCAAAAATGCTAATGTGGGATACCTGTTGATCAACTAAAATTCAATAGCAACTACTTTTGCTTACAACGTCCTCTCTAATTTTTCTCCACTAAGCATACTTATTTCTATCTCCATGGTCATTATGTTCATTAATTGTCCACTTCATTTTGCTGAGAGATATATGGAGTTGTCTTATGATTTTCAATGTCATTCTCTTTATAAATTATCAAACTTAGCAGAAAACAAAAAAATTAAAATTCCTCCTCCTCAACACCTAAATATTCCCACCAATACAATTTTCCAAGAAACGTTTAAACTCCTTAAACCAATTTAAAACATATGATTTAATTTTAAGAAAATATACCAATGTCCTTCTATAATAATTATCAATGAATGGCACACAATATAAAGTCATATAAATTGAAGAAACTTCAACTAGACCAAATACACTAGAATGAATTAAGTAGAGAAACCAAAATGACTCGTAAGAATTAGAATAAAATTAAATGTTGTTTTATTTTCCATCTATAAAATGCTTAAAAAATTAAATTTATCTTCCATATATAAAATGCTTGAAAAAATTAAATTCAACAGCAATTCATTCAATCCATACAAAAAAAAAACAACTTTTCAATGTGTATATGCCCTTCTTACTAAATGGCTCTAACTTTTGGTGTCATAACATTGTCTTTTCTATAAGTAACTTGCGTTCTAAAGTGAGACCTTCCTTAGGTTCCAATAAAGCATGACCATCAAAAGTAGATATAGGTGTAGATCTAATAAATCTCCCCATTCTATAAATTGAATAACTATTGAAATAAATGGTGTGTGCTTTTAGGTAGAAAAAAGTGCCCACATGAACACTATTATTGGGAACCATGGCTCCTTGAAATGCATTACAGCCTTTATTAGAGAAAAAAACATGTCAACAAGAAATATCACTTTCATGCAAAAGGTATGATCAACTTGAAATTTGGAAAGGCTCAATATAATGCCTTCATCTATGATGACAAGATGAAAGTGATAAGAAAGACATAGATCTTGTCACAAGATTGAAGAGTAAAGAGCGCTCCATGATACCTCAGAAGGAAGGCAACTCGATACAAGAAATGTGGATAAAAGAGGGAGCCATGTAGCTATGAGGAATACGTAGTTTATACTCTTATAAAGGTAATATATAAATCTTGTGGTGTTGAATTCCAAAGTTGAGAGGAAGTTTGGAATTTCCTTTGAATTTCAGAGGGAGTAAAGGAGTCTCCTTGAATAGGAGTAAGGATCTATTCCCCAATCAAAAGGGAATAGGGATATCCTCTCTTGTTTAGAGGGAGTGATGATGGACATCACATGTGCATTCTATTCTTCATGTATTAGGACTAAAAAACATAATTCTAAGTGAAGGTAATGAATAAAGAATGGTGGAGGATTGAATAAGAATCTTTGGCTTCCTTAAGGATGGAGAATCCAAGAAAGGAAAGGTATCGACACTCTTGGATGAGACAGGTTTCCAAAATAAGAGTAGTTGAAGAGGACCAATATTATTTGAGGATTGGGAATCCAATATAAGAATAGTCCTATAAGGACATACCTTATGACAATATGGATGGGGTATGCACCTTGTAGAGGTAGTGTAATATCACATGTAGAGTCTCCAAGAATAATTCTCTTGAATAAAGTAGAGCTTGTCTAGTTAGACCTCAGAGAGAGTGTTGGTCATAATAATGATGCTTACAGTTGGATTATTAATCTGACTCTTCTTAGGGGAAATATTCAGTTTGAGAATGATGTTTTACAGGTTGTACAATTATGAATACCTCACTAGTTAAGAGGGAGTGTTTGAAAAGCAACTAGTTTCGGTCCTCATAATTGTTGTTGTAATCACTCCAATATGTATCTTATGTAAACAAAAAAAATGAAAAGTTTTTATTTCAAAGCATGGGATCCATGCTCTTTATTGATGGTCTTCTAGGTAAAGGCATGTTCTTCATGATTCTAGGGTTTGTTAGGTCATAGGATTTATTGTCATGAGTCAAGAGAGTCAACATCATGTTTACAAGACCCTTCCGAGTAAAATATATATTAAAAAATAATTTATTTTGGGTCTAGAAAGTATTATATTCCTCCAAAGTACAAGTCAGCCCTAACAGCTTCAAGTCGGCCTAAAGAAGGGAATTCGATCGCTTGGAAAGGCTATATAAAGGAGCAGATTCAACCTCATTTAGCACTCATCATCTCAAGTTTGATCTCAAGAGAAGAAATTCAATCTAAGGCTAGAAGAGGAAATAAAGGAGGATTGGAGGTCTATAAGGCAAATATAATCCAAGTAGTCAAGGAAAAACGTTTTTTGGGTTGCGTTTTTCTCACATGTGAAAAATTCTAGGGTTTATGCAGCTATAAAGGAGGTCAAAATTACAGATCTGAGTTGCAGTAGGATGAATTACAATATCAAGTTTTTGGGCAAATGAATACTATTTATTGACCTCATTGACCTTGGAAGGATCTGTCTTGCTTGAATTAAGATCTCTTAAAGAAGTTGGATTAGGTTTTATGCAACAACTACAAGGCCAAAGTTGTAGGACGAAGTTGTAGGGTTGAAGTTGTGGTTGAAGTTGCAGCTAGAGGTTGTTTGATGCAATATTGAGCTGTGGTGATCTAATCTCTTGGAAGGGATGAATTCGTACTTGGACGAAGACTTGGTCCCAAGTTTGGGTCTTCATTGTCTCATTTGAAGCAGATTCTATAAGAAGAGAAGGGTTTTCTAGGTTTCCCCTTGCAAGGGTCTTGCCTTGGCTTGGAGCCTAATATATGTGTCCATTGTCTTTGTTTCTTTTTCTCTTCATATTTTCTTGATGATAAGGATCTAATAAAAGAATGTATGAAGGATAATAAAAATACAAAAACAAGTATTAAGGTTAAGGAAAATTGAAATTAATCACTGCCATATAGCAATTTTCCAATAGATTCCAACATTTTTCCTTGGACTTTCTAGGCGATGTATGTCTCCCAAGAGATATGGATCTACCCTTCTCTCTCCTTTTCCTATCTTCTTTGATCTTTCATGAGAATCCAAGGCATCATTGATGGATTCAAAAGATTTTTGCCTTGCATCCATTGAGAGTAAAGCAACTAAGAGCTTATTAAGCACCAATGCCTTTACAATGTTTCTAAATGCCAGTAATATGTTACATAGGGGTTTCACATTGTCTACTAATATCTTATCAAATATTATCAGATTCATTCATAAAGGGCATTTTAGAATTGTAAAAAATAAATCCATGATATTATCAATATTAAAGGGTGATATAGAGTACATGGGGTTTATAGGTATTGGGGGCTACAGAAAGCGTTATTTAATGATAATTTGTTCTACATAGTAAAACTATTGAGTTTTTTTATTGGAAATAAATATGGGGATTTGGGTCAGTAAAAGATTTTGGAAGTCTTTTTATCATTTTTTAGTAAAACTATGGGTGTTCTTTACTATCCTATGAATGTGTGTGCTATGTAATTAGTTCACCAAATGAAATCTACATGTCAGGTTGTACCATGAATCTAGAAAATAAAAAAAAAGGGTATGCACTGCTCATTCACATCAATCTTCACTCCAACCAATATCAATTGGGTGACAAGTATTAAATGCACTAAAGTGCTTTGAAACAAAATCACCATCACCCATTCTCAAAGTCAACAACTATTTTTGCAAAAAAAAATTGATTAAAAAATGTGTTATTTAGATACAAGTACCCCAACTTCTATAAAGTTGCTATAGTTTTGTAGTTAAAGCATTCAATAATACTAATAATTAAAATAGATCCTTATGAGGTTTCTCACCATTCTCTCCAAGACTTCCCACTCTTTGTCTTTAATACTAGTGAGTTCGGTTCTATATATTGCAATGCATAGATCTCAATCTATGAGAAGATCCTCCATATTGAGCTTCCATAACTCAGAAAGTTAGTGCTGTTAAAATTATTTATTTCTAGTCTATATGTTCCCAACATTTCCTTGCAACAAAATTTCTTTATGTGCAACATCTCGCTCGAACTTAGATTATATTAAAAAACCTTGTCCCTAACACCTTGTCTTTGAGGTGATTGAGTTTGATACTAAATACAAGTAAAAAAAAGTATAAGATACATTTTCTACACTATCCATGAGAGAAAAATACACATAAAATTACAACAAAACAACCACAAACATACACAAGAAAAAAAAACCAATAAAAAACAATTTCCTAAGAAATACACTTTTCAAAGAATAAATGCACACCCTAATGTAGATTCAATGTATTACATAACAACTCAATATTACATAACAACTAAATGGCTAAAATACATTATAGAGTTTCTTTGCTCTCAATAACAATAACTAATTATAAGATATAGATTTTGGAGAAATTTTGGCACCATAAAGTCAAATTTAAATTTTCGCCCTTTATTTTTTACCCAACATATCATTTAATAAATAAGAAATTTATGGTTTTCCAATTTTATAGGTTAAAGAAAATCATAACCCATTTATGGTTTTCAATTTTATAGGTTAAAGCTATTAATATTAATTAACCAACTATTGTTCTTTAGGATTCAATTTCTCCTTATTATCTACATTTATTTCCCACCACTATATAATTAATTATTATTATTACTCCATATTTATTTCTTAATATAACTTAGTAATCAATGTATTAATATATATACCAATGGTTACATTTTATAATACGGGACTATAAACTCTATAACACACCTATTCAAATATTTTATTTATCATTCTCCAAACTTGAATATAAAGTCTTGGTGGGAGACCGAGACTTACCTTCATTCTATTTTCACTTAAGAGTATCCCTCGCGAGAAATCCCAAAGCCGCCTACACTGACTTCCGAATACATTGTCGTGTACCTTGTGAATGCAGTCAGGGATGCAGAGAAAAATTAATAGTCAAATCTCTGAGTTGAAAACATGTCAGGTATATGTTACTTAATTGTGAAGTATTAATTTTTATTAGAGACATCTAATTAATCGTCAGAGTAGGTAAATGTTCCTTTCCCTTTTGAGAGTTTTAATGTTAAGAGTTTTAGTTGATTTGTAATTTTTATCAAATTTTAATATTTAATTGAGTTGGAATTTGTATCATTTTTCAACTATAAAGTAAAAACCATTATTAAAAAAAATGGTAAAAGTTTAAATATGGATGAAAGTTTAATTTATTTCAAGTCTAGATTTATTAAGCGTGAAGAGTGATCAAGTTTATAATTAATTTTTAATTTTAGTTATATATAAGTATTTCTTTTTAATTTTGATTTTTTGATGTTGACAAAATCAAGATAACATTACATAATGTTTTATATAAGTAATGTTTTACGAGAATTGAGGGTTTAAACAATGGATGGTG
Organism: Pinus taeda; assembly: GCA_000404065.3. Taxonomy (NCBI): domain Eukaryota; kingdom Viridiplantae; phylum Streptophyta; class Pinopsida; order Pinales; family Pinaceae; genus Pinus; species Pinus taeda. The sequence continues at coordinate 134,933 of APFE031180886.1, read as the reverse complement.
ATTAGGTGTAGGTGCCGAGAGGCGTCGCAGGTGGAGGCCATAGGGCTGAGATTGTGACAAGAGGTTATATGGGAGGTGGACGGCTAGACGAGGCAGGCTCGAGGATGTCAAGAAACGATGCGCAAAAGGGGACAGGTGGAAACTGAAGGACAATCCGTTTTTTGGGACAAGGAAGCCAATACCCTTATGAATGCCCTCAAAAAATAACTACGGGCAAAGAAACGAGATTAAGATGGAGGGTAGGTTGTGCTGCCACTCCCCATCCTCAACACGTGATCATAGGTAGGTTTGAGATGGGTGTTTTACTCGCTAAGCAGCTATTAAGGAGCAGACAACAAAAAAATGGTCAATACCAACGACACAGTTGATCTGCACCATGAACCTGGCGACATTCTGTCAGTCTGGGGTCTGGAGGTAACGGACTAGAATATTGAAAGGTATATTTGTCCAGCTGGATGAACTGGGAGGAGGAAGGGAGGCTCGGAGGTAGTATGGAAGCATTGTAAAACCCGAGGTTTGATAGAGGAGAGCTTAGGTTTGTCTCTCCTAGAAAGCCAGGAGGAGTAGCAAAAGCATCAAGTGAAACTATCCTTGTTGGAACACAGAGTGGTGAAAAACGAAAACCTTCAAGTAAGTCTCGACCCCTCTCATCCACTTAGTTATTTTTACTCAGGAGGGTTATAGGATATTGTGATAAGCTGTGGGCTAAGAAACAAGGATGAATGGAGATCAGGCCTGATACTGGGGGAAGGCTTAGGGCAAGTTAAGAAAGGGTCTCGGTATGGGTCAATACAGGGCCAATCATAAAAAAACCCGCTCCCTATCAGTCGTAGCAAGGGCCCACTACAAAACCTGGTTATTGAGGATGGAATAGTGGGGGCTCTGAAAACCACTGAGGTTTTAGACAAGACCTGGAAGAAATCAGGGGAAAGGCTGAGAAGGGAAGGGGGTTAGAGTGGATAGAGATGGAGGATAGGAAAGGAAGTGGGCAGTTAGATTGTGAGGAGGTTTTGATTCGAGATGTAGGAGCAGTAGAATACAACTTGGGAGGAGGAAGTTTAAACGGAGGAAGTCGGAAATCAAAAGAAGTAGGGAGTGCAAGAACACTTCTAGTCGAAGCAGCAAATGTGGAATCGATCCCACAGATCAGGGAGGAAGGGACATGATAGAGGCAGGCGGGGGAGAAGAGGAAAAAGCCCAAAATAATTAAGAGAAAGGATCCCATAGCAAACCTCATCCTTGGAATGGACGTGCAAATTGATGAAGCCATGGAAGTAGTGGACTTAAACTTGGTTAGAAGGGCGCGAGGGAAAAAATATTCTGCTAAATTCATACAGGAATGGACCTCAAAAAACTGGCAGGACACGTCGAATAACGCATATCAAGTCCCAACACTGGTGAAAGGATGGTTTATGGTAAAATTCAAAATAAAAGAAATTGTGGAATGGGTTTTGTAAAGGAACTGGGCTTTCGGGAACCACTCGATCTTATTCAAAAGATGGAGTCCTATGATGCACAGAGGGAAAGGGTGGATGAGTTACCGGTTTGGGTTCATATGCCATGGCTCCCACCATTTCTATGGGTAAAATTGATATTCAGAGCTATCAGGAATCACCTTGTAAAATTCATGGAGGCAGACTTGTCATTTTTGCAGACCAGAGACTAGGGGATGGCACGTATACTAGTCAGTTTAAATCCTTAGGTAGGTTTGGCAGAAGAAATATAGCTCCATTACAAAGATTATAAGTATGTCCAACAATTAGACTATGAACACCTGCAATCTATGAACACCTGCGATTTCGATATCATAGGTGTCATATCTATGCACATCTAGCAAAAGAATGTTTGATGGGCTTCAAAAGGCATAGGAAATAGAGGAAGGTAGAAGTAGAGCCTGTAGAAGAGGAGGATACAAAGGAAAGGAAGACAGAGTAAGATAAGGAAGCAGACCACATGGACATAGATAAACAACATGAGCAATTAGAAGAGGGTATGGGAACACAGGAAACAATCATCACTAAAACCAGTAAATAAAGTAGCGTGAAGGTCTGGGGCAGGACCTGGATCAAGTAGTAGAAAATAATGGGAGCCTTCTTCTCGACAAAGAGGGTACGAGCCCGGCCTCAACCCTACCTTTATTTATTCCTGCAATTTTTTTATTAGTAGTTGAATCTAGGCCTGGTCTCTCCAGGCAACAAAACATTGTTGTTCCTATTTCTAATTCAGATAACATTCAAATGGAGAGTATTATCACATCAATTCCCTACCTAGATCTGAACCATGAGTATGTACTGGATAAGGGGGCCCAAAAGATTGAAGGAACCCTGTCCTTCACAATCCCTTACAACCTTAGACCTCGAGAGAAAAATCCCCCCTGCCTGAGATGTTGTGGGGGGAATTGATATTCAAACCACCCATACAGGGGATCACAAGGTGAGAGGGAGGAAAACCAATTTTTCAAAGGCTCAATTAAGAGCAAAAATCTATATAGTAGATGGGAAACAAATGTCCATATCTGGGGTTATTAGAGCAGCAAAATCCCCCTGCGAGGTTAGACAATGATCATTCTCTCTTGGAATTGTAGAGCTTTAGCCAGTAACCCAAAAAAACTGGCATTAAAAGAGGTAATCCGGAACTATAACCCAGATATTTTTTTGCTCCAAGAAACTTTGGGTGTTGTAGAAGAAATCATAAAAGCTCTTACAAAGATTATGAATGGTTGGAGCTTTCATGTATTGGATGTGAAAGGTCACTCTGGAGGCTTGGATATGGGGATAGAAAATGGAAAGTTCAAAATGTTGAATACCTGGGGGATGGACCAAGTCATGGGGATCAAAGTATTATCCCTTAAACTCACAATCAACTTGGTGATCCTAAACATTTATGGTCCTTGTCAGATTAAAGCCCTTTTCTGGAAAACCCTATTCTCTAAATCATTGTTGAACAACCCTAATCTGGTGATCAAGGGATATTTAAATTTCTCCATAGGAACAGCGGAGACTTGGGGTCCCTCAGCCAGGGAAGACCCACTCTCAGATTTTTTTACAAATCTTATTAGAGAAAACAAGCTGCTGGACATAAATTTACTGAAGATAAGACCCACTTGGAGGAATAGGAGAATAGGGGAAGATTAAGTTGCAAAAAGATTAGATCGATTTCTCCTGAGAGAGGAGGCTGCAGCAAAGATTCCAACCTTTCGTTAGTGGGTGGGTGAAGGAGGAGCCTCTGATCATATGCCAATACTATTAGAATTATCAAAGTATCCCAAAAAACCGACAACACCTTTCAAATTCAATTCAGATTGGTTACTAGAGGGTTCCTATAACTCCCTCTTCAAAGAAATATGGAGACCTGTGAAGGAAAGTGACTCTAAGGACAAAGCTTTCCTTTTTATGGAAAACCTAAAACATCTCAAAAAAGCAACAAAGGTCTTGGCAAAGGCTAAGAATATGAAAGAGGAGGAGAATCTCATACAAATAGGGAGAGAATTACAAATCCTAGAAAACCCAGAAGTTGGTGGATATGAAACAAAAGAAAAAAGGGATAGAATAATGCTGCTTGAATCTCAAAGGAGCAAAATACTTTTAGCAAGAGAAGAACAATGGCCTCTAAAATGCAAAGCCATCTGGCTAAAGTTGAGGGATGAGAACTCAAAATTCTTCCATAATTATTCCAAAGGAAGGAAAAACTCGAACACTATTTGGTCACTAAAGACAGAAGGAGGTCAACAGGCAAGAACATTTGAGGAATTTTCACAGATGGGAAATAGTCATTTCAAAAGCTTATTCACTATCCCAATGGAAGTATCCTTAGCAAAGGTAATCTGAACAATCTAGACCTTTCTTCGCTATGTGGGCAAAGGGGACCCCTGTGACCTTATGAAGGAAGTCTAGAGGAGAGAGGTAGAAGGAATCCTAAAATCTATGCAAAAAGATAAGAGCCTCGAACCGGATGGCTAGACGGTGGAGCTATTCCAACACTTCTTTGAACAAATTAGAGGTGAACTGATAGAAGTCATGGAAGAATATAGAAGTAAAGGAGCAATCTTTTCCCCTTTCAACTCAACCTTCATAGCCCTCATCCCTAAGAAAAAAGAACCTTCTTATTTCGAGGAGTTTAGACAAATCTCTCTATGTAACTGTATCTACAAAATTGTAGCAAAGGTGATCGCTGAAAGATTAAAACCACTAATATCCAGGCATATATCCAAACAAAAATTTGGTTTCTTGGACAAGAGACAGATTCATGAAGCGATTGGGGTAGCCCAAGAAACCATCCATAGCTTAGAAAAAAAACACAAAGGAGCAGTAGTGAAAATAGAAGTTTTCAAATCACATGACCAAATCAGCTAGATGTATCTTTGAATGCTCCTCACCCACTTGGGCTTTCAAATAGACTTCATAAATTGGGTTATGGGATGCTTGACCAATGTAAATTTTGCGATGTTAATCAATGGGATAGCATCTGACTTCTTTCAAAGCCAGAGAGGGCTGAGACAAGGATGTCCCCTATCTCCCCTTCTCTTCCTATTAGAAGCTAAAGGGCTCAGTGAACTGCTCTTAGAAGCCAAAAGGAAAGGCACATTAAAGGTATGGAAGTGGTTGTCAATATGCATGTAACCCATCTCCTGTTTATGGATGACATCCTGATATTTAGTAATGGAAGAAGAAGCGAAATAAAGGAATTAAAACGGATATTGGAACTTTTCTTAAAGGTGACCAAAATGCAAGTGAACAAGGAAAAATCACAATTACTATTAGAAGGTTTCAGTAGATTGGAAGCTCATCAAATAATAGAAGATATGCCATTTGAAGAGTTGAAGTTAGAGGATAGCTTTAAATATCTGGGATTCTTTTTGAAACCTAATTCATACAAGAAACATGACTGGCTTTGGCTAATAGCAAAAATAAAAGCAAGGATCACCCATTGGAGCTACAAATGGTTGTCTAGAGCTGGGCGACTAACCCTCATAAAATTAGTCCTAATGGCTATGTCAGTCTATTGGGCTGCACTCACCTGGGTTCCGAAAGGAACATTGGAAAAGACTAGAAGGGTATGCAGTAGATTCCTATGGAAAGGATCAAAGGAGGAGTCGGGTTTGCCTTGGGTGGCACGAGAAAAGGTGGCAAGGCCAAAGGAATGGGGGGTTGGGGCATAAAAGACTTAACAGCCTTTGCACCGTCCTTAGCTACAAAGCTGGGTTGGAGATTAATAAAAATGGATAATCTATGGAAAATGGTGGTCAAAAGGAAATACATCAATCCCACTCCGATGGAGGAGTGGATTAGGAGTCCAACCAAAAATAAGGGGAATGCTTCAGTGGTGTGGAAAGCTATGTTAGATGCTTTTAAAATTATAGAACAAGGCTTGACTTGGCATGTAGGGAATGGAGAACAAGGATAGGGAAGGACCCATGGGTGGGATGCAACGAAGATTACTCCCTTTCTCCGAGCCTCATTCATCAACTCGATTCAAGAGGCATTCAAAACTTAAGCCATATCGGGAACCCAGGCCACTCAAATATTTGGGGCCAAGCCTGGCTATCAGGGACAGTGTTGGCATTATGATGCATGTGTTGTACTTGATGGCAACCCACTTGTAGTAGCACAACTCATTTGTATATGGTAACTAGATGAATCTACAGAAGATGTGACAGAATGCATGGTAGTTGTGTTTACATATGTGATAAAATACAGGAACCAGTTCAGAAGTAATGTACAATGGAAACTCTCTCAGATGACAGTTCATAGTGCAGCAGGTCTGCAGCAAAGAATTACATATCAGACTACACAAAATGAAGAAAGAGAGGTATACGCAAGTTCACCTTGACCAAGGTGCGTATACACACAGGTTCACTGAACACAAGTAGCATATACATACACATGCACTTTCACAGAAGGAACAGCGTGTATATCTTGGAAAACTAAGTTTTTGGTCCAAGGTATTTGGTCCATGGTATTTTGATCCATGGTATTGGTCCAAGGTATCTAGTTCGAGGTATTAACCCTAGGTATTTGGTCCAAGGCATTGGTCCTAAGTGGTTTTGGTCCATGGTATTGAGAAAGGCCTAAAACTATAAAAGGAGGAGAAGATCATTAGGCCAAGAGTGTAAGCATTGAATATCCGATGAAGTGTTAGATCCACTATGCAGGTTATCAGCTTATGGTGCATTTGAACCAAGGATGAACCTTAGCGGTTGATGGAGGATAAGATCTAATGATGGATCAGGATCTTAAGGCTTGAAATGAATTATCTTTATATGGTTTGATCATATTTATTCTAGATCTGAATATTGACGCATGTGTTGTTCTGTAAATGTTATGATCTGAGTATGACTGAAGTCTGGAATAGCCGCAAAATTATGAACCAATATTTACAGACATATACATTGGTTGGCTTTGATAAAAGCGTGTATACACGCTAGTTCAACACATCTAAGTAGCGTATACATTATGTAATATGATAGTTGAAGTTATAGGTGGATCTAACTATTGTTGCATAATTCTGGGTTTTGCTCTGTGTTCTGGTTATTGCAGTTTGATGATAGTATACTAAATGTTCAGATTGATTGATTGTGATTTGCTTCAGTGACGATGGGCTTTCAATGATTCAGTTATGGGTGATTCAGAGATTTATGATTGAGTTTGATTGGTTAATGTAGATGTATTTGATGGTTGTAGTGCAATGGTGACTGATTTTGAGCTTCAAGGTTGATAATGGGTCCAATATGAAAATTAGATGAAATGAGGCCTTCACGTGTATTATTGTGTACCAGGAGCATCCAGTCTGAAAATTTATGAAACGTGGTCCCTGGAGGAAGAGAGAAGGTTGTAGCCTTCTATAGGTCAGCACCTACATACTAGTAAACATATCGGCTAGTACACGAGCTAGGGGGTTGTAGCTCCCTTCCAGTAGAAGCTGGAGAGTGAGAGAAGGTAGTAACCTTCTGCAGGTGGAAGCCTGCGTACTGGTATGGGTCTGCACCATTGCAATGTTTTAAATGGATTTTCGTATTATTAAAAGAAGACAAACACGACAGTAGCAGGTGGTTTTCAACCACATTGGGTTTCCACCTTACCTCTTGGTATTCATGTGTGTTACTTATGTGTGATGGTTCATTCTGTTATTAACTACACATGGTTACTGTTTAATGTTTAATAAAGTACTGATGCACAGATTAAAGATCAACATATGATGAATTAATTGAATCATTAGCTTGCTGGGTATACACTTGTTTCCTTAAACACAGTTGTGTGTACACACAGGTTACCTTCATTGAAGTAGCATATATAAATTTGACTATGAAAAGGAAAAGGTTATTGACTTGACTGATACTGATTCACCCCCCCTCCGTTCTCAGTATTATTTCCAACGATTGGTATCAGAGCAGGTCCTTTGGTAGAAGCTTGATCTCTTGAAGGAGTTCCATAGATCAATGGGAAAGAAGCTAAAGAAGAAAGCGCCTCAGAAGAAGAAGATAGCTAAAGGAACTATGACAGTGGGAGAATCGATTGGGGATTATGTGGAAGCAACTTTTTAGATTCAGAATCACCTCAAAATGAAGATGAACAAACACAAGAACTATTAGGTATGAATTTGTAATCCTCTGGTAATACATTTCTCTGTCCATTTTAAGATAATGAAAGTGACAACGAAACAACTGAATTTGCTCTTATGGGTGAAAAAGAAAGATATCAAATAGAGGTAGAATTCAAAATTCTCACAGACAAAATTAGAGATCAACAAGATCTATTGGACAAAAGGGAGTGTGCCTCCAAAGAAGAAGCTACCAAACTAAAAGCTCAACTGGAGGAAGGAAACAAAGTAAGGAAGCAGTACAAGGGAAAGGAAGATCAATGTGAAAAGTTGCAGGATGAAGTGACATCATTAAGAAATGAAGTAAATAAAAGGAGCACAACAATCAAGAAAGCTAAAGATAGATCCAGTTACTATGAAGGTCTTGAAGCTAATATACTCTCTCTAAAATAAGATCTTGAAAAATTAAATAAGAAGAATGAAGAACTACTCCATGCTCTTTAAGAACAAGAAAACGAAGTTCTCGATTAAGGCGACAAGTGGAAGAAGGAAGAAAAGTTGAAGAAATTAAGAAGAAGCAGTACCTTGAAAAGGAAGAGCAATATCAGGTTGAGGTAAATATACTAAAAAGTAAATTAGAAGAAAAGGATAAGCTTCTATGATTTCAAGATAGTACTAAGATTTTGGATGATATTCTCAATAGTCAAAGGTCTCTTGCCATCAAAACTGGTCTTGGTTTTCATGAAGGTGAATCTAGCTCATAAAGTGAGGCAAGGAACTCTAAAGCAAAATCTAAAATGCTCAACAAGGAGAAAAGAGGTCAATCCCATCAACAACCAAGGAAATAAATTCTTTAAAGAAAATATTTTACTCCTAACTATGGAAGTGATAGTCGGTTATTTCCTCAAATGAATAAAATTGAATGTTTTATATGTCATAATATTGGACATGCTGCAGCGAGATGTGGAAGTAGAATGGTTCAAGATCATCACACAGAAAGATCATCAACTTCCAGGTACTTCAAAGAATATTGTTTTTCTTGCAATATGTTTGGTCACAAAGCCATTGACTGCTATAGAAGAAATATGAAACATGCAAGATGTTATGCATGTAACAAGTTTGGACATATAGTAAAGGAATGCAGGAGAAAATCTCGGGCACCATACCAAAAGGAGAAAACATCATCACACTCGAAGATATGGAAGAAGAAGGAAGTACAGTCAGAAAAATGTGGCTTGAGATAGTGTACAGACATGACAGCCTCAAGGGAAGCCGAAAGTATGAAACTTAAATATTCTAAATCTCATACACAAGTTTCATGAAGACAATTCACGTATATACGCAAGTTCAAAGCTGCACAGTCGCGTATATGTAGTTTGAGAAAAATGTTGTGGGATAGTCTCAGATTAACTGATGTGATATGATTCAGACAATTATCAATTATCTTTTCCATCGTATATGACTACAGTCTATGGATGCTATTTAGAAGTGTTTTGATCCTCACAAGTTGTTGATAACTTGATGTATATTTGATTGATGATGATTCCTTGATACTTCTTCCTAATATATGCAATGATCAGATCTGACAGTGAACAGGTGGAATAGGTTCAGGGGGAGAACATCCTATGCTTCTAACAAAGCATTGTTGGCATTATGTTTAGAAGTCTTTGGTACCTAATCAATGGTGATGATGCTTATGTGGCTAAAGTGTTTAATTGATACATCTTGCTATGTGATGGTTATGAGTTGCCCATGATGAAATCTCAAATGATACTTGTATTGATTGGGGTTGCATAATTTTTATTTAGATCAAATTTCTAGATGATTGTGGATGACTTTTTGATGATGTATACAGTACATATATGTTGCTTACATGGTGATATTCATAAGGACAAGGAGAAGTACAAATCTTGAGTACACAACTTCATTATTTGATGACAAGCCACTCATTTCTTTTATGCTGGTGTCATCATGCCTTCAAAGATGCATATGGTGTAGTTATGATTTAGGATTCCTATAGTTCTCACATCATTGAGGATTGTTGTTGTTGATGGTATCAAGAAAGCTGGCCAAATGACCATGCACTCATGGTTTGCTAGATACATAATTGATGGAAACACATTATGTTGGATACATGGATGATTACTTAAGTTTCATATTGATAAATATTTTTGGCTCGCTAAGAGAATGGTGTTATTGTAGGTCGCATGAAGACATATCTATTTGAAGATATGGATATTAGAAGACATGGTTTACTTAGTCACATAATGATGATAAGTTCTTACCTTATGATGATAGGTTGATACTCACATATGTTGATTATCATGGTTGATGCTTATTAGATGTGGGATGTTCCCTAGTGATGATACATGGTTGATATATTGAAGGTTCTTGTGGAAAGATCATGTATTTCTTGATGATGATTTTATATGATGTTTTCACATGATTACCTGGAAATATGACATATTCTTAGTTGATTCATGGAAGGCTATGATAAGGCTCTTTCTACTAAGGAAACGAAGCAAGTTGATCTTGATGAGATCAAGAGGATGAGTTGATATCTATATGCAGACATACTTTGTCATAGGTTGATGATATTTACATTGTCATATCTTGGGAACTAATGATGGACATATACAGGTTGCTAATCTGGATGTTGTTGACATATGCTTATGGAGCAGATCATACATAGCGTATGATAGTTGTTGATGACTATCATGGTCTTGTTTAGATATTTGGTCTCTGTTATAAATGTCATGTATATCAAGGTCATATAAAGACCCATGATGTAATAATTTGCCTATGTCTGTTTTAGTCTTTTGATGAGTCCCTTTTGATCATATGATGTAATTTGTAACCCCACTATGCATGGGAAGGATGATGTAGTAATTGATATATTTCAGTCATGTATATCCCCACTTAGTTGGGAGGATGAGTCAAATTTAGTATATCCCCACTTGGTTGGGAGATTGATATATGTATGAATCTTTGATGATAAGAAGGTCAAATTCACTCAATCAAGTGATAGAGTCATGTTATTCTTTTGAAAATAATTGCAGACTCTAGATGTGCTCGAGGGGACCATGGATGATATAGTACATCTCATCATGTACAAATGGGGAGTTTAATCAGAAAATTCAGCATGTGCTTAGGGGGAGCATGAGCAATGTTTATATTTAGCTTGTTCAGATATGAAAGCCTTCTTTTTGGTCATCCATTTGCCCTTGATATCAAAAGGGGAAAATATCCTGGTCCACCCTTTGCCCTTGATGTCAAAGGGGGAGAGTATTTTGGTGTTGCTTGGTATCTCTAACAGTTCCTACAACTTGCGGTAATCAACACCAACATGGTTGCCATCATGTCCAAAGGGGGAGATTGTTGGCATTATGATGCATGTGTTGTACTTGATGGCAACCCACTTGTAGCAGAACAACTCACTTGTATATGGTAACTAGATGAATCTATAGAAGAGATATTAGAAGTTACAGAATGCGTGGAAATTGTGTTTACAGATGTGACAAAATACAGGAACTAGTTCAGAAGTAATGTACAATGGAAACTCTCTCAGATGACAGTTCACAGTGCAACAAGTTAACAGCAAAGAATTATAGATCAGACTACACAAAATGAAGAAAGAAAGGTATATGCAGGTTCACCTTGACCAAGGTGCATATACACCTAGGTTCACTGAACACAAGTAGTGTATACATACACACACACTTTCATAGAAGGAAAAGTGCGTATATCTTAGAAAACTAAGTTTTTGGTCCAAGGTATTTTGTCCATGGTATTTTGATCCATGGTATTGGTCCAAGGTATCTGGTTCGAGGTATTGACCCTAGGTATTTGGTCCAAGGTATTGGTCCTAAGTGGTTTTGGTCCATGGTATTGAGAAAGGCCTAAAAATATAAAAGGAGGAGAAGATCATTAGGCCAAGAGTGCAAGCATTGAATATCTGATGAAGTGTGAGATCTAGTATGCAAGTTATCGGCTTATGGTGCTTTGTTGAACCTTAGTGGTTGATGGAGGATAAGATCTAATGATGGATCGGGATCTTAAGGCTTGAAATGAATTATCTTTATATGGTTTGATCATGTTTATTCTAGATCTGAATATTGATGCATGTGTTGTTCTGTAAATGTTATGATCTGGGTATGATTGAAGTTTGGAATAGCTGCAAAATTATGAATTAATATTTACAGACATATACGTTGGTTGGCTTTGATAAAAGCACATATACATGCTAGTTCAACACATCTAAGTAGCATAAACATTATGTAATATGATATTTGAAGTTACATGTGGATCTGACTGTTGTTGTAGAATTCTGGGTTCTACTCTGTGTTCTAGGGATTACAGTTTGATGGCAGTATACTGAATGTTCAGATTGATTAATTGTGATTTGCTTCAGTGACAATGGGCTTTCAGTGATTCAGTTATGGGTGATTCATAGATTTATGATTAAGATTCAATGATTGGATAATGCAGATGTACTTGATAGTTGTAGTGCAGTGGTAATTGATTTTGGGCTTCAAGGTTGATAATGGGTCCAGTATGAAAATTAGATGAAACGATGCCTTCATGTGTATTGTTGTGTACTAGGAGCATCCAGTCTAAAAATTTATGAAACGTGGTCCCTGGAGGAAGAGAGAAGGTTGTAGCCTTCTGTAGGTCGGCACCTACGTACTAATAAACATATCAGCTAGTACAAGATCTAGGGGGTTGTAGCTCCCTTCCAGTAGAAGCTGGAGAGTGAGAGAAGGTAGTAACCTTCTGAAGGTAGATGCCTGCATATTGGTATGAGTCTGCACCAGTACAATGTTGTAAATAGATTTTCTTATTATTAAAAGAAGACAGAGATGACAACAACAGGTGGTTTTCACCCACATTGGGTTTCCACCTTACCTCTTGGTGTTCATGTGTGTTGCTCATGTGTGATGGTTCATTCTGTTATTAACTACACATGGTTACTGTTTAATGATTAATAAAGTACTGATGCACAGATTAAAGATCAACATATGATGAATTAACTGAATCATTAGCTTGCTGGATATACGCTTGTTTCCTTAAACACGGTTGCGTGTAGACGCGAGTTACCTTCATTGAAGTAGTGTATATAAATTTGAGTATGAAAAGGAAAAGGTTATTGACTTGACTAATACTGATTCACCAACCACCCCCCACCCCACCCCCCCCCACCCCCCCTTAGTATTATTTCCAATAGGCAGATCTAAACCTAAATCTAGAATGGAGAGAGGAATGGCTCAACTACACCAAGGAATTTTCCAGGTCAAATGTTAGGCTAAGAGACGGACTAGATCAGCTGGTATGGGCAAATGCGGACACTGGCACTTACACCCCAAAATTTGGTTATAAATTCCTTATGTCAAAAAACAGGTTGTGGGGATCAAGCCTTGTAGGTTACCTCATTATGGAAATTGCAAAGTCCTGCTAAGGCCCGCATGTTCTTTTGGTGTATTCTCAAGAAGAAGTTGCCAACCTGGGATGTATTGCAGAGAAGATACAAATCGGGTCCAGGAAGATGCACCTTATGGAAAATAATATTGAAATGATCTAGCATATTTTCTTAGAATTCCCATTTTCCAAGGAAGTGTGGCAGGAAGTAGGGAGACTGATCCAACAAAGGGTGATATGGGAAGGAAGGTCTATTGAAGAAGTATGGCAGAGCTGGTGGAAGAATTTCTCAGGAGGGAATTTGAGGAACCTACCTCTTATCATTGTTTGGGGTATATGGTTAGCTCAAAACAAATGCATTTTTCAAGATCAAATCCCCTCGGTTGGAATGAAAACAGTAGGATGCATGACAATTTACATAAGCATCCCTGAACCGAGGTGGGAAGAAAACTCTTGGCCTATAAGAGAGGAGAAAATAAAGGAAGGAATTCCTTGGGCCTATTTTGATGGGGGCTTCCAATCAAAACAACAAATGTGGGGCTGGGCTAGTAGTACACCTAAAAAAGCATAGAAGACTCAAAGCCTTAGTGGGCTTGGGGAATGGATAAAAAAACTTTGCAGAACTCTTTGCATTTAAAACTCCTTTTATGCTGGTTAACCCACCTAGAAATCCTCATGGTTCAGATCTTCAAGGACTCGATGAACATTATAAATGGTTCAATGGAGTGAGTAGATGTCAGAATTACATACTACTTCCATTGCTAGACAAAACAAAACATTTAAAGCTTTTCTTTAATGATATCTCTCTATGTCACATATATAGGGAACACAATGACACAGTAGATCAGCTTTCTAAAGTGGGTTTGCAACAAGATATGGGCAGTTGGAGGATAGAGGAGATTGATCGGGATGAGGTTCGTGTGTCGGATCAACCCCCATATGATTAATGCCCACAAAACACTCAATGATTTGCTACAGATTCCCGCATCCTGACAGTTCTTTTGTTTATGTTTCAGCTTTCTTATATTCAACAGAACTGTTCACACTACTCTTTAAAATGCTTAAATCTCTTTTCACAAAAATACCAAACATATAGTAGAACCAATCTTGTTTGGGCTGTTTTCCTCTCTGAGGAGGCCCGGGAATGGCTCGGCCTTTTCTATTTTAAAAAAAGGCTCGGTAAAAACTCATTTTCTCTTTTTTGTTTATAGACACATGATGATGACTCTTAGAGAGCTAATCAAACAGGGTTGTTTTCCTCACTGAGGACGAGCAGTTTTAAACATGATCAGTGTTCTTATGACAGAAAAGTGAGATGGTAGAAGTTAAAAGATACTCAAACACCATCTCAGGAAAACTCTATGGTGAGAAATCATACAGTTAATTGAATGCTTGATTGCATATACTATGTAACTTTTTATAAATCTTAATAAAAGGTTTGATTTTTTCCTTGGAAAATAAATAAGTAATGTTTTACAACATCATTATCATACTAAGCTTTAGAGATTGCTTTAGAGCTTCAGGATGCCTCTCGACACAATTATAATTTTGTTTCAAAATTTTAATACATCCAACTTAAACTTATTTATTTTATGATTTAAAATATTGACTTTTGTTACAAGTTTAGCTTATATGGTTCAAGCAATCATTAATTTACATGTCATGTCTTTAGTATAGAAATGTGAGCATCTCTAAATACTTCCAATCAATGTTATTTTGTGCCCCAATGAAAATATAAAATTAACTTACTCTTGGGATTAGGATGTTGATCAAATAACCATGCTAACGCATACATCCTTCTTCAAAGACTAATGCTGGCCAAGGAAAGAGATATTTCTAGTTTCTTAATCATTGGGGGTTCATAGCTCATTATTCACAGTTTAATAAAAGAAAATTTCGCAAAAGACTTGAGCTTAAAGACAATCGTTAAGAACTTTACAAATATTGTAAAAATGATAATTTTTATGAGTTTCATCATATCTTAAGACAAGAGAACTCTTTAACTGACTCCTTGGCTAAAGTTGGTACCACATTAGCATAAGGAACACATAGAATTAATGAAATTCAAATTTTAAAGCCCCTTGCATAGTCTGATGGGAAGTTTAATAAGGGGTCGACTGCACGAAATGGCATCCAAGTTGACGGCAAGCCATGTATTGGCCACTATGAAACAAGGTGGGTTGTGGGGAGGTGATAGGCCTCGAGCTTGGAGATTATTACGTCGTGTGTGGGTTGGTCCATAAAGAAATGGACTTTGGTTCTCCCTTGCTTCTATTGACGAGTGAAATCATGATAGAGCATTAAGGAAATGAGATATTGGAGGTAGTTTGGTACTTCAGAAAGAAATGGAAAGGATGAATTTTTAATCTGAACATGTTTAAGATTTTATGGCACAATGTGGGTATATTTCACTCATATGAAGACACTCTAGATGATGAAATCCACATGATGTTGGATGGTCATCAAGAGGGTTCTCATAATCATGTAGGAAAGTTGAGATTTACATAAATAATTCTTAAATTTTAGAAGGAAATTTTGATGGTTGATGGTGATTTTTTTTTTAATTCAATAGTATACTTGGAGGTTGGTGAGGAACACTATAAGACAAGGTTAACCACCCTCAGATATGGTGGTGGTGGGAATCACGAGACTTTCTCACTAGAAATTCCATTGAATGACAAGGTAAAGGGGGTTATTTCTTTCTACTTTTGGGAAATTCTTACAATTTCCTAGTTTTTATTTCAGTGGTGCAGAGCATTTGGATACATTTTCCTTTAGAGTGATCAACTAGGGCTCCTTGTGAGGAGGAAGAAGTTAATTGGGAAAAATTCTAGGTTGAGCTAACATTTGGTCCAAGAGGAGAGAAGGAGGCTTGAGGTAGGACCAAATTGGTACATCATTTCTTCATCACTCCTTGCATTGAATTAGTTGTCAACTAGACTATGTTAGGCATATGGGAATCAGATCTTGTTAAGGATTATGGTGTTGGAGATGGAACTATGGTTGTTAGATGAAAGAATTGGGATCTAGATGAGCCAGGGTTTGAAAATAAGCTTAGAATTTATGTTATTTATTAGTGACGTGTTCATCTTGTAGATGATTTCGTGCTCTATTTTCTATGTCCCAAGTGTGGATACTTTCCTTTGTATTAGTGTCTCTATCTCTAGAATTTATGTTATTTATTAGTGACGTGTTCATCTTGTAGATGATTTCGTGCTCTATATTTTATGTCCCAAGTGTGGATACTTTCCTTTTTATTAGCGTCTCTATCTCTAGAATCTTCAGAGAAATGTCATTAGGGTATGGCTTCAACAATAATGAGACTTTGTGTTGGGTTTGATAGAAGGGTTGGTGATTGAAAAATCTTTGTTTATTGAGGGAAATTTTTAGTGTTAGGGAGAGGAAGGTTGGGAGCGCAAGCCTATAAAGGACTAGATTGTTTTTTTATGTCGCTTGTCATTCACCTCCTTTAAAAAATATTTTCTTCTTCTATAGACTTAAAAATCCTCTAGATATTCTTGTTACATTTTGCTACCTCTTGTTCCTACAAAATATAAAAAGATTTTTAACTTTGTGATAGCTCAAAGGATCTTTAAGCTTCCTAGCTTAAAAATGCACTATGTCCCATGGTTGTATCAAAAAATACTCACCAAACATTAGTTTAAAAGGCTCTAAATGCCCTAATTTAATTTATGGAAAACTAAAGGCTTCATAAATTTGTTAGTGATTTCTTTATTCGGTTAATTCAAATGCTCTATGAAGACTTGTTGGACAAGTCTTCACAATAAAACATGGACAATCTAAGCATTATCTACATTAAAAATAATTGCATTCTTAGGTTTATATGCAATCCCTTTCTAAAGGAAATATTCAACCAAATGGATTTGAAGCTAAAGCTTTAGCTACATATCAAGTGTTCAAATGTTGAAATGGAGTTGAAGCTAAAGATTTGGCTACATATCAAGTGTTAAAATGTTTAAAAAAGTAATTAAAATGAGATATTTTTATTTTAGGCTCATCCATAGCCATCCGTGGATCTAGAGAATATTTTCCCTCCTCTTTGTCTATAGTTTTCCTATGGCAAAGAATGGTGTTGATGCTTAAATATTTTCACGGTGGTTTTTTTTCAATTGAATTCAACTCACTTACTAAAATGCAAGATAAAAGAGTGTTATAACTTGAAAGTTGGTTATTAGTCCTGTTTGAGCAACTAAAGCATAATCACGGCCAAATCCATGATGGTTCCCAATAGCCTTTGGAGGAGGGGCCCTAGACATTGGTTTTTTTTCAATTGTATTTCAACTCACTTACTAGTAAAATGAAAGATAAAGGAGTGTTATAACTTGAAAGTTGGTTATTAGTCCTGTTTGAGAAACTAAAGCATAATCACGGCCCAATCCATGATGGTTCCCAATAGCCTTTGGAGGAGGGGCCCTAGACATGGGTTTTCCCCCTTTAGGTGTTAATACTTTCTCTCTTATTTCCATGGATCTTAGTAATATTGTTTTTGACTATCACAATTTGTTCGCAATGCATCACCCTATACAATTGGCCCTCATTCTTGTGATGGATTGCCATGACTATAGTTTTTCCATTGTAGGGGATGTAAGTGAAGTTTGTGGTTATCTGAGAAATTGATTAGCATGGGAGATCAACGGTCGTGGAGGGCATGCAAGGGAATTGGCTGTCACCAGTGTCCATCTCTGCCCAAGAGGATTGATGTGCAAGCCTGAAGCTCCATCTCCATGTTCTGGTTCAAAAATTTTACCAAACCAAAGAATTTGGTGTGAGAATTAATGATTATCGTTCTGTCATTTCGACTTTACAACATGTATTAGAAAGTCACGCCTTCATTGCATGATGAACCAAGAGCAACCGTTTGATGGAGTTGAAGAGTCTTAGTATTCTCTGAGAACAGAAAGCAATTGGAGCTCTTTGTGGTGTGAAATTTGGGTTTGTTTTGGTGGAGAGCAAATGTGGGTAGATGGCCAAGGAGTAGGCCTTTTGGTCTACGGAGATTGTGAGCCAGGGACTGCAAGAATTGATCCCAAATGTTGGATCCTTGACATGGTCAGATAGTCAAGAGATGAGTTCCTGACTTTCTACAGTAAGCTAGGATACCATTATTTGATAATCCATGTTGGTTATCTCTTCTCGATGCTCATTCTAGTGCTGGCCTTCAATGTACAGATTGGTAGCTTGATCCAGCAAGAGCTATGGAGGCAGTGGAGCAACCCCGCTTTGGCCACCATGCTCACCTTCTATGGAGAAACAATGTTTATCTTGCGCCTCAATTTCATATTTCATCTTTGTTCAGTTTATCTGGTGGAATTTGCTTGTTTCAAACCAACGGATGGAGTGAAGGTAAGAATAACTTGACGAGTCTATAATGATTGGTTCTATGTGTTCATGTCTGCATATTCGTTTCTTCATGAAAGCATGTCTGTGGTAGTGAACTTGATTTCAGCTTCTACAAAGTGGGCTTTAACTAGTTTCACTGAGCATGGGATGTTCTTAAGTTCTACCTATTCGCTTCAAGGTTTTATTTTGTTCTATAACAGATTTTTCGATAGGGGAAATTGAAAGGCCAGAAATTCCGTCAGTTCCTTAGTCTCAGTAGAAGGGTCTTTCAAAATTTTACAGGCCATATTTTCCCTGAGTTCACTGATTCCAATGGAGATTTAAATACTAGAACAGTCTCGCGGTATTTCTATGAGATTGTCTTTGTGCAAGGTGCTCCACAACCCTAAAAGATCTGACATAAAATCTAGAGAGTTGGTAAGGACCTAGAGATTCTTTTCGCTTAATGGAGCCTTGAGATAGATCTATGCTAAGCCTAAGCTTCGACTACCTGTAGATATTTTGTAGAGTTTTTCATCTACAGAAGGAGCTTGTGCTACAGAAATGATTGTTGGGTTTAAACTTGTAAATAGCTTTGACGTTACCAGCTTCACGGATTACAATGTTTTAAAACTTATAGCTATCTTACTCAGTTAACCCTTTAAACAAGAAAGTTCAGAATTAAGTATAGAAAGAGGCTTTAGATCAACTTTGTTTAATATCTCAGGCATTACATAAGTTCTGTTTAATATCTTATAATGTATTTGAGGCATTTTTCATGATTATTATAATTTTCAAAATGTGACCATTAAAATCATTTGTGATGCTTTACGTGAAGCACACTTATTTTTGTTTCATTTCCTTTTTATGGGTGAAGATGTGCTGTTAATTTCTTTGCAGTTTCTTCATCAAGTGTTATTTGTAATTGTTGGAGTAAACAATGCTGTTAATTTCTTTGTAGTTTCTTCATCAAGTGTTATTTGTAATTGTTGGAGTAAACAATGCGCATACACAGCATATAAAATCATAAAAAATAACACAAGGATTTAACATGGTTCACCCAACCAATCTGGGCTACATCCACTAAAACAGAGGCATCGGCAATCTTATTATTCAACATGAGATTACAATAATTTATTTCCTCACACACTCTCTACACACAATATCCTGTACGGGCTTGTAGTTTTATAGTTAGAAATATAAAACTGAATCATAAATTCTCTCACAACAAATATAGGATGCATTAACTCCTCCTCAACAAAATGGAGCTAATATAGCAACAAATCCTATTGTTGTCACCTACATGAGATTTTTGCCCTATTTAATAAAACAGAAAATCTCAACAATCTCCACCTTGACAACAATTAGCTTGATACCCTGTTTCTTTATTATTTTTATTTTTTCTGCAAGCCAAGAGAAGCCAAACACCAACGTAGCTTCTCTAACAAAATTGGTTTCGTGAACATGTCTGCACAGTTCTCCTTTGTATGCACTTTTTCAAGAGAGACTCCTCTTTCAGTGATAACCTGTCTTACAAAATGGTACTTGATAGGTATATGCTTTGATTTACTATGATAGGCCGGATTCTTAGCCAAATGAATTGCATTTTGACTATCACAAAATAACTTGATGTTGTCCTGTAACCTACCAAACTCACCAAACAAACCTTTCAACCAAATCACTTCTTTGCAAGCATGAGAAGCAGCTATGTATTCTACTTTAGTAGTGGATAAAGCAACAATGTTCTGTAGCTTTGACATCCAGCTAATAGCTCCACTTGCAAGAGTAAAGACATACCTTGATGTTGACCTTCTCTTATCCAAATCACCTACAAAATCAGAATCAAAATATCCGCAAACAAATTCACTACTCCTGTTATAAGTGATACAATAATCACTTGTGCCTCTCAAATACCGAAGCACCCATTTCATTGCTAACCAGTGTTCTTTACCTGGATTTGCCATATACCTGCTGACAACCCCAATTGCATGTGAAATATCTAGTCGAGTACAAACCATCGCATACATCAAACAACCTACTACATTGGCATGTGGAATTCGAGACATATATTCCTTTTCTTCATTTGTATTAGGACATAAACTAGAAGAAAGCTTAAAATGGGAAGCTAAAGGAACTGACACAGGCTTCACATTGTTTATACCAAACCTCAAGAGTATTTTCTCAATATACTTCTGTTGTGATAGCCACAGCTTACCATTG
Source organism: Pinus taeda (assembly GCA_000404065.3). Lineage (NCBI taxonomy): Eukaryota > Viridiplantae > Streptophyta > Pinopsida > Pinales > Pinaceae > Pinus > Pinus taeda. The sequence continues at coordinate 114,422 of APFE031180886.1, read as the reverse complement.
CTCATGTCTTTGAAAATATCCATGCCCAAAATCTGTCTTGCTACTCCTAGATCTTTCATATCAAATGTCCTTGCCATCTGAGCCTTTAACATGTTGATCTCTATTATGCTTTTGCTTGCTAAAAGCATATCATCAACATACAACACTAGATAATGAACATGCCATTACTTAATTTCTTAAAGTAAACACAATGATCATGTTCACTTCTTATATAATTTTGACTCATCATGAAAGAATCAAATTTCTTGTACCATTGTTGAGGCGACTGCTTCAGGCCATATAATGACTTCTTGAGCCTGCAGACAAATTTCTCATTGCGATGTTGAAAAAACCCTTCCGGTTGTTCCATATATATTTCCTCATCTAAATCACCATGTAGAAATGCAGTCTTAACATCTAACTGCTGCAACTCCAAATCAAACAAAGCCACTAATGCTAACACAATTCTAATTGAAACAATTTAACCACTGGCGAAAAAATCTCATGAAAGTCAATACCAGCTTTCTGAGAAAAACCCTTTTGCAACCAGTCGTGCTTTGTACCTGTCTTTCGTATCATTCACATTTCGTTTCAGCTTGAAGACCCATTTACACCCGACAGCTTTCCTGCTTTTCGGAAGCTCCACCAGATCGCATGTGTCATTCTTACGCAAGGCCATCATTTCGTCCTTCATGGCTACTTTCCACTTGTCACTTTTCGAACCTTCTATTGCTTCCTGATAGCACAAAGGTTCATTGTCATTAGCAGTAAATGCAAAAGAAGTGACATAATCATCATACCTTCTCGGTGGCCATTTGATTCTTGTCGACCACCTTAATGATGTTTCTGGCGCTTCCTCGATTGGCTGACTACCACCCGTAGGAACTTCTTGCCAATCAGTATCTGAGATCTGTTCATGATCTAAACCTGAACCCTGTTCATGTTCTGATTCTGAAACCTGTTCATGACTAGTATCTGAACTATGGTCATCATGACTATCGTTAGAAATGCTATCAAACTGAATGTGTTGAAAGTCAGATACATCATCTTGTTTCAATCGACTATCTACATCTAACTGTGCAAGAGAGGATTCATTAAACTTTACATCTCTGTTGATGATGATTTTGCGGGTAGTAGGATCCCACAATCTATATCCCTTTGTTCCAACACTATACCCAACAAAGATATACCTTTTAGACTTCGGATCTAACTTAGTTCGTTGATGTTTAGGCACTAGAGCATATGCATCACAACCAAACACTCTGAGTTTAGAATAGTCACAAGGGTGTCCTTTCCATACCTCTTGCGGAATCTTGCAATCTATCACCATCGATGGAGATCGATTTATCACATAACAAGCTGTTGCCACCTCTTCCGTCCACAACTCCTTTTGCAACAAGGCATTACTCAGCATACTCCTTGCTCTCTCGAGAAGAGTCCTGTTCATGCATTCCGCAACTCCATTTTGCTGAGGAGTATAAACTGTGGTCTTATGCCTCTTGATCCATGCATCCTTGCAATAGATGTTAAACTCCTTGGAAGTAAATTCACCACCATTGTCAGTTCTTAAACACTTTATTGTTCTACCAGTGTTGTTTTCTACCAATGCTCTAAACTACTTGAAAACTGAAAAAACATCAGACTTTCTTTTAACATGTAGACCCAAACCTTCCTAGAAGAGTCATCAATGAATGATACAAAATAAGACGAACCACCATATGAAGTTTTAGGGGCTGGTCCCCAAACATCTGAATGGATATAATCAAGTATGCCTTTACTAGTATGTTTTCCTGTTTGAAACTTTTGTTTACTTTGTTTTTCAAACAGACAATGCTTATAGAAATCTAACTTTCCAGACTTTAGATTTAGAAGTAACTTGTGATCAGCCAAAATTTTCAACCCTCTCTCACTCATATGCCCCAATCTTTGATGCCATAAAGAATGGAGTTACTGTCATGTGCATACACAGTGGACATAAAAGCTGACCCTGTACCTCCTTCTAACTGAAATAGATTTCCTACGTTCTTAGCTTTCATAACTAGTAAGATGCCTTTGTAAATTTTCATTACTCCACCTTGAATTACAGTTTTATACCCATTTGAATCAAGTGCTCCTAATGAAATCAAGTTTTTCCTTAAATCTGGTACATGCCTCACACTAGTTAATATTCTAGTCGTTCCATCAAACATTTGTAGTTGTATGCTTCCAATCCCAACAATATTACATGTTACATCATTACCCATGTACACAACTCCATCATTAATTGATTAATATTCCTTAAACCATTTTTTATGGATACACATGTGGTTTGATGCCCCGGAATCTAACAACCAATTTTGACCATGATTTAACACATTAACTGATAATACTTCATCACTCATACCTGAACCCGATGTCAAACCTGTATCTGTCGTATTTGCCTCCTTTTTCTCTGTCGAAGACTCTGCTTTTGAAGTTTGCTGCTGTCGCTTCCAGCAGTCCTTCTTTAAATGCCCTAATTTGCCACAAAACCAGCACTTTAGCTTACTCTTCTTCCCTTTCGACTTTGAACGTGAGTCACTCGACTTCCTGGGGCGTCTTTCTTTCGAACGACCTCTAACCATCATAGCTTCTGATGTAGAGGTTTCAGAATGCGACTTCCTCCTTGTTTCTTCTGATAATAAGGATGAAACTACGTCATCAAACTCAATAGTTTCTGATGAAATAAGACTTATAGAAGTAACAAAATGATCCCATGATTCGGGCAACGAGCACAATAAAGTAATAGCTTTATCCTCAGATGGTATTTTTACTTCTATACTTTGTAATTGCACAAGAAGAGTATTAAAAGCATTTAAATGATCAGTAATCGATGTACCTTCCTTCATTCGCACACTGTACAACTGTCGCTTGAGGAGAATCCTATTGGTTAAGGATTTGGTCATTTACACTTTCTCCAGTTTCGTCCACAAACCAACAGTTGTTGTCTCAGACACAATATTAAACAGGACATCATCAGCCACACACAGTCAAATAGCACTTATCGCTCTTTCATCCATCTCGGCCACTCGCTATCTGTGATGTTGTAAGTTTTTTTGGACTTGCCAAACAACGCCTTTTCCACGCCATATTGAACAAGTAAATCATGCATTTTTACTTTCCAGATCTCAAAATTATTCTTTCCATTAAATTTCTCAACTTCAAACTGGGCACTTTGAGTTTCCGCCATTTTGTATCAAAAAACACAATAATCTCCAATATCAACGTTTTAAATACCAGCAAAAAAACTTGCCTATGCCTTTAAAACAAAATATCTTCCCTTCACAAAAACAAATTTCTACCTATGTCTTTCTGCCTTTGCCTTTAAAACTAAAAACTGCCCTTTGGAACTATTTCAACACACTCACCAAAAAATTTAGCCAATCCAAAAAGAATACGCATGAGAGAACATAGTATACGCCCTTTGAGTTTATAGACAGTGCATGCAGGCAACAAGCAAAGCGATACCAACAACAAGGTCGTAAATCAAAACTCGGGCATCCTAGGATATATTTTCAAAATACACTGCTCAACATTTTGCGTTCCCATCCATCGTTTTTATGGCTTTAAAAACCATGCAAAAGCCCTCATTCCCACTGCGTTTTAAAGCAATGGCGCTATTTTGCTGGTTCACTGAGAAAATAACACATAGCAGCACATATTCCTTGTACTTTTGTTGTAGCACTTGAATTTTAATGTCAATGTTTCACCTGATGTATTTATTTTGCCGTTCATAGATTAGCATTAAACACCATGCAACTTTCGGTTGTCATGATAGCTCCTCTATTGCTAATCAGTCGGTCAATTAAAAAACAAAACAACACAGGGGCAAGTTTAAAAAACGGGCATGGGCTAATTAAAAAATGCGCAGGAGCAATTATGCACCATGTATATGCGTATGATTACGGGCAGAACTGGTATAGGCTGGCATACACGTCTGCACAGCACAACGATTTAAAAAAAAATAACCCAATTCTATATGGAATGCTCGGTATACGCAAATCAGTTTTTAAAACAAAACTTTACAGTATGCATCCAGCAACTCACAGTGATTTCAACACAACGTTTTCAGCACAACGATTTCAGTATACACAACAGTATACATCCAACCAACAACTCACATAACCAGATTACGTTTTGGTTTTGAATAGTTTTTAGAAAACGCAAAACAGTCATACCTCCACGCAAAGCAGTGTTGAATCGCTCTATGCACCAGGTATTATTATTGTTCTCCACGCACCAACAACTCCAACAACCAGATAAAAAAATTCTCCATGCCAGCAACACCAGCGCTCCACTGCCAAACTGTGTAGCTCTTCCAAGCAGCACCTCCAACATGCTCTGATACCAATTGTTGGAATTCAGAAGCACAGCAATTTAATAAACACACAGCAGAATTAACACAACACATGTGACACAGTATTGGTTCACCCAACCAATCTGGGCTACGTCAACCAAACATAGTCATCAGAAATATATTAATGAAATTGGAGATTACATCAAGAAATCATCACACTCTCAAACCATCAGAATGGTTGACTGTTATATAGCATAGAGAATCTAACAGGCTCATAACTCCCTCACATCAAATATAGGAGGCATTAACTCCCTCCCAACAACCTGTAGCTAATCTAGGACTTAAATTCTATTGTTGTCATCAGCTGAGATTTTTCCTATTTTGTTACAAACAGAAAATCTCAACAAGAAACAATTCGAGATGAATTCCAGAAGTGTTTCTTCCTACTGGTGCCATCCCTGTAATGAATTATTTAGGCTATCCACAAGAGATTCCTTTGTTTGCCACCATCTGTGGCCAGGGGTTCATAGAAGAAATAAGAGAGCCCATCTCGACCTTTTCAATTCCAAACCCAATAGACGTTGAAAACTTGGCAGCTCGTTCAAACCCTCCTAGTGAATGTGAAATTGAGGAAGCCTTCGATCAGGTGTATGGCAGGAAGCCCTCCCAATGAATGCGAAATTCAGGAAGCGAAGTTACGAGGTAGTGTGAAGAATTACACCTTTTTCGACAATTGTTTTAGATTTATATTCTTGTTCACCATGCAGTCAATGAGTTTTCCTAAGAACCTTTAGATTTTAAGCTCCAAAGGCACTTCTCCAATAGGACTTATGGAGAAAATCCCTTAGCATTGTTGTTTCCTTTTGATCAGCAATAAAATCTAATGGCTTCCTTTTCATGTCGACTACATTTTTCCCTTTGAATGGCTATATGCATATCTAGAAGCATACGTGAGCATTCAACCTTATCCACTGTTCCAGCGAGGTTCGAATTTCTTTCATCCACAAAGCCAATTTTCTGGCGTACATTCTCCTCTGATATGGAAATGCTTATCTGCTGATTTGCTGATCGAGTTGCATTAAAAGCAGCTAGTTGGAAAATGTAGCTACCTTTCCACTTCTGCCGAAGATTGCATCGGGAGGATTCCTTTAAAAAGCTCTTATATCCGTCTGATTATCAACATTGGCTTTCACCCTCAGATCATTCTTCGTCTCATCATATGTCTGCAACTCTGTATTAAATATTTTGTAAAATCCATGGTCATATATTAGATGGTGTTGATTCATAAACACTTAGCATGTATGAGTCTGTGCTTGTGTATATAAAGTGCATTAGATGCATTACATATGTAAAATAACACAGACCTAACTCAATTCATTCTGATATCTTGAAATTTCAAAATTTTGAAGATGCATATCTCAGGTTCAGAGAAAGGGTTGGCTTATCCAATTACTGCAACTAGAGGTATGAAATTTATACATTCATATTTGACCAGTATTTATATGGGGTTGTGCCAGAAGATGGTAATAAGATGTTAAAAATATGAAGCATTGTTGCTGGGGACTGGGGACTGTTTGTATTTGTGTCATTTATGTTTTCTCATTACCTCTTTAATCTGAATGCAAAGCGTGACCCTTCGAGAGTCAATTGTAGTAATTCAATCCAAAATCCAGTTTCTAATATGTCTAGACTCCCTTCAACCAAAAGCTTCCTGAAATTACTAATACCATCTCGGAATTTACCCTTACCTTCCGCTGCTCCATGTTACACTTCTCAAAATACCAGTCTTCATCGCCATGTGGGTGGGTTCCATTTCAATTCCATAAGTAATAAGATAACGTAGAAAATCATAGGCAGGAATGCACCACTCTATGCAAAGCATGGCAGGCAGAGGATATAATTCCAGTTCCCAACGAGGTGAGTGAAGCACACTTGCTTGAAGCTCGCGTTCAATGTAGCAGCATTATTGTAGTAAGTACTTACATGTAGATATGACTCATTGTGTCCTTACCAGAAGATGAAATTGTGTGCTTCATATAGTGATGGCTCAACTTCCATTAATTATCATTTTTAAAATAAAATTTGATGTAAAACATTACACATGGTAGTGTATACAAAAAAAAAATATATATATATATATATATATACGACACAGTACACCTGATAGACCCTATTTTAGACGAGCTTGAAGAATGAGCAAGGTTTGATTATATAGTTGCACTTTAGATTGAAGTTCTCGAGTCTACGTTATTGTAGAATTGTGGGGATGAGAAACCTTGCAAAATTATATTGGAACAAAATAGCTGTAGTCAAACTACATAGAATTATGAGTATGGTTAATTGAGTTATAAAACATATATATATATATATATATATACGACACAGTACACCTGATAGACCCTATTTTAGACGAGCTTGAAGAATGAGCAAGGTTTGATTATATAGTTGCACTTTAGATTGAAGTTCTCGAGTCTACGTTATTGTAGAATTGTGGGGATGAGAAACCTTGCAAAATTATATTGGAACAAAATAGCTGTAGTCAAACTACATAGAATTATGAGTATGGTTAATTGAGTTATTTTTTTATGTCTATAAGAATAGGAATACCTCCTGAGTTGTCTGATTTACATTAACCTTTGAAGGTTGTATCTTATCCTCTTCATACATGTATGTATGACTCAATATGTGCTTACTATGAGTAGAAAAGGTATGCATGACAAGATTATGTGATTTCACACATTAATATCTCCCATGTTAAAAAACAGATTTAAGATAACAGATTTAAGATATCTTGAAAGTGGTATAGTTAGGCTTGATGAGTAAATGACAAGGTATTTAATCTTTACAATTATATCAAAATTCTCAAATCTAAGTATTGTGGATAGCTAGAGTAGTATTAAAGGGAGAAAGCAACCGTGAATGATTTATGGAAACAAATAATCATGTAATGTGGTTATATAACAAAGAATCTTTCACTCATGTGGTGGAATGGAGAGTAATACATTTAAATAAAATTAACAACCATCAACATGCTGATTAATTCCTATAAGTATAAAGTGAAAAATTGGTCACTGTTTTATTTAACTTAAGTGTTGGGAATTATGTGAAAGTTAAATTTTTATTTCATTATATGTTTCCCAAAACTTAAGTTATTGTTGAAGGCCCTTGGGAGTACACAAGAACTCTATAGCATGACGTAGATGTGGTTTAGAATATTTATGATAGTCCTTGTTTTAAATAGGTATCAATATGGTATTAAAATATAGAATAAGGAATTCTTGTGGTGTGGTCATCATGGGTTGTAAATATGCATATAAGTGTTGAAAAGAGTAATGGGAAATAAATAAAATTGAATTCTATGTTTAGTTATTTGTTGCATGATTGCTATGCAAGGACATAGTTTAATAGAATGAAAATGATACTTATTAGAGATTCTTAAGGGAAGAAATATTGAACTCGTATGATGTAAATGGAAAATAGAAAAGAGAAAAATGGCAAGTGTCATCTCCATAGATCATGGTCAACTCAAAGAAAGATTGAGATAAAAGCATATAAATGGAAACCTATATAAATCTACAAAAAGTAATGGTTAATTAAGTAGTTTTCATGATAGAATACATTCTAAAGGAGATCTATTCATAAAGGTTCTCATGAAATATTGTTAATCTCATAAAGGACAAGTCGTTATACGGGACTAATGTCTTTCAACTCAATATTTGATTGGTGCATCCACATGTAAGGATGTAATTCATTTTTGAATGTGATTTTTTCTAGTTAGGGAAAAATGCTATTAAAGGGAACTTAATCTTACCATGTTATTATATTGCATAACATATGCATATTTCGTTGGATATGCATAGTTGGACCTATAGGTGTCCTTGAATAAAACAATATCTAAATGATTGTATCTAATATAAATAAGAAGCACAAATTATATGTTCAAACTAAACTGAGCCATAATCATAATGGTGAAGGGTATGCACACTTGTAATACAATTCACCGTAGGCATGCAGACGAGACATACGCATTAAAAATTTATATCTAGATTAATGGGTCTAACACCTAAATGTATATCTGGTATAAACACATGATAGTAGTGTAAAAGAAACTCCTGGTGCTTCTCAGTTAATAACAGGAAGACCATGTTAAGTTAAGAGAAAATTTTCAATAGTGTAAAACCTTGAAATTTAAGGTGGACCTTAATGAACATATTGATATTCATATAGATGGAGTTATATTAATATCTCACAGAGAAGGACCTTTTAGAAAGGTGCTCTGAGGAGGATTGATTGAATATCCTACAGCTATACCTTTTGAAGAAAGTGATAACGGAATAATGATCAGTGGGTTTCTACTTAGCTAAGTCATATATACTTGCAAATTAGACATGATGGTGCTTCATGGATTAGAACAATTCAAAGTGGCCTAATGAATAATAAGAATGGTAATCTATATTCATAACATAGTGGTCTGAATTAATAAAAAATTTGTTAGTAAACCCAAAAGGTTTTTGCATAAATACAACTTATGATATTGTGCTTGTAATAACTTAATTCATGCATCTTGAATGTTTGAAGGATAACCAATCATGCAACAGAAAATTTTAGGATCATTCAACCATAGGGATGGCTATGTGGTAGTTGTAACTGAGGTTGTAGTGTAAGGATATAGGGATCTAACAATCTAGGAACTTAATTGACAATTATCCTGAATACATATGTGGTGCCACCACGCAATATTGGGAAGTTTACCTGACATATTGCATTGATAATGTTATCTGGGTTGAATAGGAAAACATAAGAATTGTTGCATAAATCACGTGGGGATTCATGTTAATAAATTTGATAATTGATATCTTTGTTTCAGGGGAGATTTAATGCTAAAAAGAGGTGTTAACATGTAAATACCCTAGGATCACACCAGCATACACATAGTTCCCAAAAACATAAAGGGTGTGGAATTGAAAACATTGTAACCTTCATTTATAACTCATGAAGGGGAAATCAGTTTATACTTGAAATTATTCATGGCCATGAAGATGTTGGAAGAGGTGTAAAAAGAGCATATGGCATGATTAGTTAAATATGGAGTACTTTTAGGTACCAAATGATCATTTTCTTGGTTAAATATAATGTAAGGATCATAGTCAATAATCTACTTTATTATTAAGCAGAAGTAATATTTTGTTGTTGTTAAAACCTTGTCTAGATGAGAGATTTAATCACAAAACTCAAAGTTATGGGCATGACAAAGTTGTAGTATGCAGGATTACTTTTATGATACTATTTTTCTAATATTATATTGCAACCACATGAAACAGGAAATTGATTTTCTAAATAAAATCCCTTGAATACATTGACATAAAAATGTTTATTGATTGTAGAAGTTGAACAAGTCCATGAAATTCCTTGTTCTCCTATCACTAAACTGGGCACAGATCTTTCAACACACATAAAAGTAATGTAAATGAATAAATAAATTTTTGGCATAATACTAACATGGTTAGAAACATGTGGATGAAGTATGCTTCATGCACGCGATGCTACAAACATCAGTTTGGTGTACAAATTGTATAGATGGTACTATCTGCAACCGGCTCATATGGTACCAGTATGGATACATGTATTGTATGATAATATAGAACATGTATAGCAGGTGTTTGTAATACACACTATGTGCAAGTATGCATGAAGAAACTGGGTGATTGTCTCGTATGGAAACCAACTTGGATTGTGTACATAAGAAGGAAGCTAAGAAATGATTCAAGCATAAGTATCAGCGTGTTGTTTGAGTTTTGTATGCATGTGATTATGATGATGATATATGAGGGTTATAGGTGATATATAAGTGATAGGTGCATATGATTTTGAGTTCTATGTGTGACCTAACCTGATATAATATTTTGTACATATTGATTTAGTCAAATGTGATAGTTTGACTTGTTGCATGCAAGAAAAATGCAAGGAGAAAGTGTTTAGCAAGAATAAAAAGGCTTGGGAGAATCCATGGGAAGAACATGCATTTCCTCAACCACAATAACTGATGGAAAATATAAGCCATAGTCATTTAATTAGTAGTCCTTTATATCAAATTATGATATTAACTGTGGTAAACATAGTTGATTTTTTGCATCTCAAATCTCTCGCAAAATTGATTGAAACAAATGTTACAGGTAGCGATCGAAGGAGATGTGATCCTCGTAACCGATATATATTGGAAGATTTGCATCAAATGGTAAGGCCATGGGATCCTATAAATTTAGAAACATCTACATGTGAACGAGAAAAATAGCATTATAAGATGTAGTAATACACTTAGGACAATGTAAATTTAAGGAGGAAGTATGTAACACCCCTCCTTTGTACATAAAACCTTGCTATCTTAAGCTAAGGAAAACTAGGTCTAATGTGTAACAATGAAAAGTAGATACTTTATGAAATAAATAAAATAATTTATCACTTGGAAAAGATAGACACCAAGAGATGAGATTCTTGGCAAATCCCATTGGTGAATGGGAAGGGATAATTATTTCATGATAAAGCTTCTAGATTCACTTCTAGATAAGCTTGATGGATTGGAGATAAATATCCATTGAGAAAAACATAAAATCTTTACGGGAGAGAAATGAAAGACTTTATGATGAAAAGCCTTGCGGGAAAAAAAGACAAGCTTTTACGAGATAAGCCTCGGAAATTGGATAAAACATCCACCTAAAAGCAAGATGTTGCTAAAGGAAACTATATAATGAAAGAGGGTATTAAATATGAATTGCAAAGATCAACAGGAGGTAGTTGATCCATGGAAATAACTCTCGGCTCGGTGGTGAACTGGAGAAAGCCAGTTCTAGGTTGGGTGGAAATGCTCAATTTTCCAAGTGACATTCTCTCAGATAGTCCAATTTCCATGTGATGTTGTGTATGCTAGTTCCTTTTCCTCTATGTTGTAAATTCATTTAGCATATGAGAGAAATTTCTTGATTTTTCCTGGCTATGAGATGATTGAATGAATTGCATGTGACCATTATGCACAAGTAGATTGCATGTGTTAATGGTAGTTCGAATATGATTATATATGGATTCATGTGAAAATTATGCCACATAACTATAATCCAAGTTAAATTCAGTGAAGGAACATAATATGTGGGTTTTATGCAATAATTTTTATCACATGTTTAAAATTATGTTCTATTTCGGTTGTTAATATGGTGAATAAATATGAATGATATGTATATCTATATATATATGTGTGTGTGCGTGTGTGTGTTTGCATGTGTTTTCTAATGTTTCAAAATTGTATAGCCTAAGGTTCAAATTATTTGTGCTGTGAAATATGCATTATGGAGTGAATTGCATCTATTGAGGCTCATACTGCACGAGATACATGTTAGTATTTTTTCAACTACACTGTACAATTATGAAACTGATATATGGAAATGATAACTATAGTGTATTTGTGTTAATGATTCGATTAATGCTTGTATGAAGTCATCAAAGTACTAATATTTTGAATCATTTTAAATACCATGATTGATACTCTCCTCTGAGTCGTAATGTATACACATCGAAATGTTGAAGCTTTTATTCTTGTTGTAATAAATAATTCTATTATGGGAAGCTAAAGGTCACATTGTGGATCAAGTAAATCATAGTAGGTAGATAGTGGAATGGGGACCAGGGGGTAGGTTACATAATATATTAGTTAAGTTTTCTTAATGAGATAGTCTGAGTTTGCTTTAATTTTCATTTTGCAAGTGTGAAGAGCATTTTTTATTTAACTAGAAAAGAGTGAGGAAATTTTAGGAATATTTAATGTGTTAAATCAGTTTTCTTTGAAGAGTAAGATAAGTATGAAAAACATCCTTACAAGTAATTTTCAATAACTCAATCACGCACATTAATAATCTGATTTAACAAAAAAGTCTTATAGCATATATACTGCACTTGCATTTCATAAGTTTACCAACTCCGGTCGATAATTTATGTAACAATTTAAGACAATTAAGTTGACAAACATTTTGGCATCGTTGTCGGGGATTTGTAAATAGAAGTCTTTATCTTTTTCATTTTGATAAATTAAAAAAAAACAACAAAAACAAAAACATTATATGCATAGAGAAACAAAATCTAGGGGTCTATTTGTACGTAGAGGTAAGAGTTTAATACCAACATCATCACTCACGCGACCATGACCTCGTAGTGCCACACCAGCCACACAAAGTATAATTCCATCCAGAGAAGTCAAACACAAACTCTGCCAGGTATTAAGATCTAAAATCCAACATAGAGATTCACCAACTTCATCAATAGAAGCCATAATAGAATAAGAATATCCCATATCTCCAACAATAGGAGTAATTTTCTATCTTCAACTAGAGAACAACTTCTAGCTCAAGAGCTAGAAGTTCCTACTGAGGAAGAGGATGAAGAAACCTATTTTAACAAACCATTGGTAGAAGAAGTAGAGGAACTACAGGAAGATGAAAACCCAATTTTGGAACTAGAAACCTATATTAGTTCTGAAGAATCTATAATGTTTAAAGAAGGGGAAGGAGAGGTACGTAATGTGAATGGTGAAAAATATAGGATTGGAGGAGGAAGAGGGGGAAATAGGGGAGGTGGAAGAGCTGGAGGAAGAGGAAGAGGAAGAGGAGAAGATATATATCCAAATCCCTTTGGATTTCCTATCCTCGATGACGATGCAATTGTGACAATGAAAAATATCTCACCCTCCGTCCTTCCAGTCTTTCATGGACTAAGGAGTCAAGATCATGAAATATTTCTCTTTGAATTTGAATTCTCTTGTAGATCATATGATTATTTGCATGATGCTCAAAATTTCAAATTATTCCCTGCAAGCCTTAAAGATGTAGCATTAAAATGGTTTATGGGTTTAGGAGTAATTTCCATAAGAATGGGAACAAATGAAAACTAAATTCAGAGAGAAATATAAGGACTACTCTATGCCCTATAATATTAAGGATGAAGTATTTAAAATGGTACAGAAAGAAGACGAAAATCTTGAATAATTCACGGAAATATTTTCTTATAATGTTAAAAGGGAAAAAATTAATAATCTAGATGAGGAAACTTTAAAAGCTCTCTCATTGAAATCCGTTAGAGATGAGTGGATTAATCTTCTTAGTCTAATGGGTAAGGGAGACATTTCTCAGTTGTCACTTGGAGAAATTTGTGAGTTACACATAAACATTTCAAGAGGCAAGGCAAGAACTGGGAAAAATCCAAGAGATCCTCTTTTATCAAGGATTAATAAACCTGCAAGTCGGGCAGTAAGTAGTGCATAATTAGGTAATTTTCTTGATAGCTTTAAAAATTATATTTTAGGGAGTCTTAGTGAAAAAATTCACACCCTTAAAATAGAAAAGAAGAAAAAAGTTGAAAATGTTGCATTGTCCATTGTTTTCCCTATGTGAAAAAAGAAACATGCCTTGAGAGAATCTCCTCTTGATTTAAAGAGTGTGGAAACTTATGTTAGATGTGAGGAAAATCATGATACAAAAGAATGTCCCTAAATATGAGGTGTTAAATTTGTCTATCAAGAAGAAGGAGTACCAAATGAAGTAGACCATATTTGCTTTATCGCTAGAAGACTTTGGCATAATTCACATCCATATACACCTCAAATTTTTAACATCAACCATTTGCACAACTATCACAAAGTAATTGGATTGCTCTAAATCCTTGGAAATATTGGCCACAACCTTGGTCACAAGGATGGAAAAATACTTATGGAAAGTAGCCTCAATATCCTTAATATCAACAATTTCAACGATCATATCCTAATTTTCATCCACAATATTATCCTAATCCTGTTCGAGAAACTCAACCCCTCAATTCAATCCATAACTTTCATTACCATTTCCTCAAATACCAAACCAATTACCTTCCCAACCACTTCTCAATCCAGATAATAATAAAAAATCCCAACATGTTTACAATATGTTAGGACAAAATTTCCAAACGTACATGATAACTCCATTCTCCATTAGATCTAAACAATGTTCAACTTATATCTGGTGGAATATCAGAGAAAAGTGTCCATCAGTTGTTATTCAAGAAAGTGAAAAAGAAAATATTTGTGAAGAAGAGAAGTCTCTTAATGAAAAGGAAGAAAACTCAAAAACAAGTTAGTCCAACACATTCGATAACTCAAATCCTATTATGGAACAAAATTAAGTATATTTTTCAAAACCACCTTTTCTTGAGAGATTAAAAATTGATGAAGGGGTAGAAAAACAAATTGTATTCCCTGATTATGACATGTTAGATGAATTGAAGAATTTTTGCATTAAAATCCCTTTGCTAGAAGACAGTAAGGAAATACCAATTTTTGAAAAGACAATTAGGGAATTGAGCATAAAAACACTAGGAAGAAAAAGAAAACACTTCAAAAGAATCCAATTAGTTGGAAAAATTGCAGATATCATAATGGGTAAGACAACAATTCAAAAATATCTTGATCCAGGAACTCTGATTGTGAAAACACACATCAATGGTGTAGAGATCCCAAATACAATTTTTGATCTAGGAGTAGCTATAAACATCATGAGCAAACAAGCTATGAATCAATTAAAACATTCAGATCTCAATATACACCTACATTGTTACAATTGGCAAATAGATCTGTAATCAAACCTATATGTATGTATGTATGTATCCTTAGATTATTTCAAATACTTTGTCTACTCTATGATTTTTACAACCGAAGAATAACTTAGGAGGACATCCATTGATTCTAGAAATATCATGGCTAGCTACAACTGATGCTTTTATAAGTTGTAGATCTGGTGATATGATTATTTCTAATGGGATCTGAACAAAGAAATTCACACTATATCCACCTGCAAAAACAACAATAGAAGTTGAAAATCAAGAATGGATAGATGATGATATTGATATAATACTAATCTTTACTACTTCAAAAATAGATGAAGAAGATCAAGTTTTGAATTTAATGGAAAATAATGAATCTTCATCATTTTGTGAATCTAGTTAAAGTTTTCAAGAACAATGCAATATTGAATATTTGTCATCTCACCAACTATCCTTGCATTCTATGAAAATTTTTTGGAATTCCACAATTGAAATATTTGAAGGAAAAAATTTGAATATCAATAATAATTTGGAGGAATTTAAAAAGAAAACATTAATAAATATGTTACAAGAACATTCCTCTGCCTATGTATGGGAATATACTGACATGAACGGAATTGATCATGATACTTGTATACATCATATCTACATTCAAGAAAATGCGAAACCAATTCGACAACGTCAAAGAAGAATGAATACAAATATAATGGGAATTATTAAGGAGGAACTACAAAAATTGTTGAATGTAAATTTCATCTATCCAATATCAGACAATCCATGGGCTTCACCCTTAGTAATTTTTCCTCAAAATAATCGAAACTGGAGAGTATGTATTAACTATAGGGAATTGAATAAAGGAACTTTAAGATATCTCTTCCCACTTCCTTTCATAGATCAGGTTTTAGATACCTTGGTAGGAAATAAATATTTTTCATTCTTATATGCTTTTAGTGGGTATAATCAAATCCAAGTAGCCCCATCAGACCAAGATAAAACTACCTTTTCTTGCCCAAGGGGAAATTATGGTTACTGAGTACTTCCTTTTGGATTATGTAATGCACCTACAACATTCCAAAGACTAGTATTAGGCATTTTTTCTAATCTAATTCATGATTGTGTGAAAGTGTATATCGACGATTTTATAGTTTCTAGAAATCTGTTTCAGGAAGCTCTAAAAAATTTGGAATTTTTTTTCATTAGATGTAAAGAGGAAATATATATCATTGCGCCATGAAAAATGTTTTATGATGTTTACTAAGGGAATTTTTTTAGGACACCATATTTCAAGAAATGGAATTAGAATGGACACATCTAAAGTAGAGGTTATTTCTAAATTATCAATTCCAACTTGTCATCAAGATGCTAGAACTTTTCTTGGTTTCACTGGTTACTATAGAAGATTTATAAAAAACTTTACAAAAATTTCATCCCCACTGTTCGAATTCCGAACAAAAGACTGTGAATTTAATTGGAATTTTGATTGCCAAAAGACCTTTGAAACATCAAAAGAGAAAATCTCCAAAGCACCCATTCTTAGATGACCAAATTGGAAACTACCTTTTCACATTTCATATGATACTTTAGACACATGTTTTGGAGTTGTATTAGGACAAGTGAATTTAACTCTTTATGTCATTTATTACATCAGTAAAAATTTGACTTCTGTAGACTTAAATTACACTATTACAAAAAATGAGTTTTTAGTTGTTGTCCATCATGGTAAATTTTAGGGGCGAATTTTAGCCCAAGGAAGAAATTTAAGGCGTTTTTCAGTTTAGAGGGGACATTTTTATATAAAACACCCATTTCATATATTTAGCCCAACTTTTATTTGAAAAATAATTATTTTTCTCATTTTAGCCAAAAAAAAAAGGAAGATAAACTATGAAAATACTCATTTGACCTGAATCACCTAGTTTGGGAGGTTATATTCTATTACAATCCCCAGATTTTCTGCTTTGTAGTATTAGATTCATTCGCAATAGCCAATTTTTTTGTTTTAGAGGTGGTTTGGGAGCTTGTATTTGGTCCCAGTCACCCTTATTTCTTCTCTGAACGGCTCCCTGGTTTCAAATTTGGTTTTCATCCATGGCAAGGGTGTAAACAAATAAAAATATAAATAAAGTGTATGCATGGTAAATAAATAAAACCTCTTTTTATACTTACTCCAAAGGTATGGTAAATTGATAAAAATATAAATAAACTAGAGGTATTGTCAATTAATAAAAACTCATTTTATATTTAGTCCCCTCTTTCTATTTAAGAAGGCTCAAAAAGAGGTTTTATTTAAGTGAATCCTATGGGAAAAATACCATATTTATAAAAGAAGTATGGTAAATTAATAAAATTATAAATAAACCAGAGGTATGGTAAATAAATAAAACCTCTTTTTATACTTACTCCAAAGGTATGGTAAATAAATTAAAATATAAATAAGTTAGAGGTATGGTAAATAAATAAAATCTCTTTTTATATTTAGTCCATAACCCTTTTTCTGTTTAGGAAGGATAGAAAAGAGGCTTTATTTAAGTGAATCCTATGGGCCAAATACCATATTTATAAAAGAGGTTTGGTATGCTAATAAAAATATAAATAAACGAGAGGTATGGTAAATAAATAAAACATTTTTTTATATTTACTCCATAAGTCTCCTTATATTTACGAACACTCAAAAAATGAATTATATTTAGGTGAAGCCTATGGGCCAAATACCATGGGATAAATTATTATTAATACCATGCAAAAAAACATTATTAACCTTAATATTAGTATTAATAAATTAAATATTTGGCTCATGGTATTGACCATGGTATTCACATGGATGTAAGTTATTTAAATGGGGAATTAACCAACATAGACCTATCTTTTACTCTGGATCTACTAAGAGCTGAGAGGAATATGGATCCAATATCATGATATTGAAAACTAGCATAGAGTGAAAAAATATTTCATGCCTCTCGGGCTTGGTAGATATGAATGTAAAAATGGATTTTGTTAATTTAATGCACATTTAACATTTTAACTCGTTTACAATAAAAAGTAATGTAAAAATATAATTATTAATTTTATAAAATTACTAATAGTGTTTTTAGGCTCCACGTTTATGATAACCCATGGTATTGAGCCATGGTAATACCATGGTATTCATGTGAGCATAGACTATTTAAAGGGAAAATTATATGAGCTTAGATCCATCTTGATTCTTGATCTACCAAGTGCTAAGAGGGATAAATAGATTTGATCCCTCTAAGAGTGGTAGATGTGCAGTTAAGATGGATATAGGTTGGTTTTTATGATAATGAAGATATTAAATAGTCTTAGGAAACTATATTGTAAAAAACATCTTAACGTGAATGGTTAAAGCTACATTTAGTCACATCACAAAATTTAGTAAAATATACCAATATCTCTATTATTATTATTGGTTTTCTTGATTTAACAAAAAAAATCAAAATAGTGAAATCTTATAACTCTTTCTGCATCACCCTCGTAGAAGAGAGATAGTCGCTGCCCAAATTCCCCACCATTTTTCAAATGTTTTCAATATGATATTTTCATGAAAAAGTTAAGGTACCAATGTTGGATTAGTTGTTTGAAAAATATGCTAGTTTCTACAACCTTTCATCTTCTATGTTATTCTTAGTTTGTCATAATGATCTGTAGGGGTTGGGCCACTACACCATATTTTCCTAAAAGGTAGAGATTGTGCCCCAAAAAGGAAATTAATCCATATGTTACAACGTTGTTAAAAATGGAAGATGTATGAAGGTAGTAAATTATGCTAATAAGCAATTTAGATTGGGAGAGACGTAATTAGATTTTATTATTTAATTGAAGATTTCTAATTAAAATAATAATCAATCTACATTTATATATTTATATATTGATTGGAAGGCTTTTGACAATGGTCACTTCTTTCCATTAGATCCCCTCTAGGCCTTTGGGATACCTACTACTTTCTTATATTATATAGTTCGGGCTTGCTATTCTTAAATACCTAGTGATAAAGATGCAAAAGTTGTTATAAATGTGTTGAGTCTACCTCAAGGATGTTATCATCCATCAGGTGATGATGATGAACATGGAAATTCTACTTAAGAATATGATGGAGAAATTCAAGAAAAGACAGTAGTTATTGATGACAAAAACAACATACAAATTTTACAAATGCTAATCAAAATGAAATTGTTGAAATGAATATGATTGAAGGTGGTTGAGTGATGTGAAGCATTAATGAGCAATTTTAATTTCCAAGTCAATTGACCCTATATGAGTGGTTAGTGGAAGCCATGATGAATATGAACTAAAATAGTCTTTACGAATATTAATGAAGAAATCCTTAGCATGTGTTCATTCGTGCTAGGACATAAGGTGTTTAGGTGGTGGGGACCAAAGTTACATAAATATTTTATTGTTGGTCTGTTAAACTCCATAATTTAAGTTAGGAACCATTTGTTGGTTGGTTAGGATACAACTATTGAGGTAAGAGAAAGGAAGGTCAATAAGTAAGGGGGCCTTGTCTCATTTTCGTACTTTCATAAAGCCTACATGAAGGGGAGTAACTTTAACACAATGACTCAAAATAGAAGATTGCATCGTAAGACCATAGGTAAGGTTCATGGGTATGGGATTCCATCGATTCAACACTTCATGAAATTGTAGAATGACTTTCATAACTTATATATTTCTTGAAGAACAGAGTGTAATTATCAAATATCATATGGAAGGATGAACTACCTGAAGGTAATGGCTTAAAAACTACCAAGAGAGTGAATGAAAGTGTTTATAAATTGCCCCTACAAATACAACAACTTCTCCTTAAAATGAGGCTGTAAATTTGTAGAACCAAGAAAGTCCTTTGTCACAGTTAGGCTAGAATTTGAGAAATTGGTTTAATATGGAATCAACAAGGTAGTGATGGACACACTTAAGGAAACAAAAGTTGGGACAAAGGTAAAACAAAATTTGTATAGGAATTAATCTCTCATAGCTTGACAACAGTGGTAGAGAAAAGATTAATATCTCCTACCTTAACAGAACTCGTGGTCAAGATCAAAACCTATAAGAAATTTGTTGTGGAATATTATCGAAACTAATAGAAGCATATGAAACAGTGTATAGTAAGAACCTTGACAAACATGGCCACTGAAACTTGCAACATTGTTTGTAGGAAGAGAAAATTATGTTTCTTTTTTCGAAACATGTATGTTAGTATATTACAATTTAATGAATATGTTTTGGTATTATTATATATGGTTTCATACTCTAACAAAACATTTTTCAAGACTTTACAAGATAATATAATCTGGTGAGATATTTTCCAAAGAAATTATATATACATATTATATGATTGCTAAAATCGCCTCCAATTTTTCCTATGAATCATAGGGATTCACCCATTTATTATACATAAAAATTTAGGGTGGTTGTTAAAATTTTCCCTATTGTCTATTCCATAAATAAATCCGAACATTACATTATTGGCTACAAAAATTTTGTACATACATATGATTTTGCAATTAGGTACCTAATGAATAAACCTATCACTAATGGCATAATTACAAGATGGTTCCGGTTGTTGCAAGAGTTTAACATTACTATTTTTGATTGACCTGGGAAAAAAATACAGTTGTTGACTTTTTGTCTAGGATTCAAAATGATAATAATGATGTACATGTAGAAGAAAATTTCACTAATGAATATATTTTTTCAGTATCTACTAAATCACCTTGGTTTTCAGATATTGCTAATTATTTGGCTATAAGGAAGTTACCTCATATTTATCTCGTCGAGAAAACAGGAAGATAATTTAAATTGGTGCATCTTATTCATGGATAAGTGAAGAATTGTATAAAACAAGGCCATAACTGAGCATTCAAAGGTGTGTTGGAGAAGATGAAGTACTAGAGGTATTGAAATCCTTTCATCATGAGCCATGTGAAGGACACTTCGCTGATGAAGTAACTTCCTACAAATTCCTTCTCTTAGGATACAATTGGCCTTCCATTTTTGATGATGCCAAGGAGTATGTGAAGAGATTTGATCGTTGTCAAAGGATGGGTAAACTTTCTCCTTCTGATGAAATGCCTCTATAGCCTCATGTACTTATTGAGCCTTTTGAAAAATGGGCTCTAGATATAGTTGGTCTAATCAATCCACCATCGAGATAGAAAAGGTATATTCTTGTTTGAACTAATTATATTACAAAATGTGTAGAAGCTAAAGCACTTCCTTTCACTACTGAAAATGTTGTTGGTTCATTTATTTCCAAGGATATCTTTACTCACTTTGGTATCACAATGGAAATTGTAACAGATCAAGGTACTCAATTCACATCCAATTTGGTATAGAAGATAATGGAGGAGTAAAAATCAAACACAGGAATTCCACTCCATACCATCCATAAGAAAATCGATGTGGAGTCCACTGATAAAGTAATTTAAGAAATTCTCACAAAAATTGTGCCTCTGCAAAGAAGAGACTGGGAAAAAAATATTCCAAAAGCTTTATCCATACCACATGGAGAAACATTATAGATCATACTCCCTATCAACAAGTTTATGGGAAGCAAGTCCTTTTTCCTATCGAGTTTCAAGTAAAAACTTTCAAGACAACAATTAAAATGGAACTTTATCTTTCAGAGGCACAAAAAAAAGAATGCAGCAGCTAAATGAACTTTATGAGATAATAAAAGATGCTATCCAAAGAAACAACTTAGTTCAACAACAAATATCCACATGGCATGACAAATACATAAAAGAAAGAAAATTTCTTCTAGGAGATTTGGCATTACTTTTTGACTCAAAGTTCAAATATTTGAAAGGAAAATTTCAAACTCATTGGCTTGGGCCCTATGAGATTGAAACAATGTTTGATAATGGCGCAGTTAGGATAAGAACTATTCACAAAGAAAGGATCACCTTTCTTGTGAATGGTCATCGATTGAGTATCTATAATAATCCATTGACAAACGAGGAGTTTATCCAATATTTGCAAGAAAACACTAATTTTGAGTTGGTTAAGAAGGATTTTCCTTCTCCTCCAACTTGACTCATAAGCCTTTCTCCTTTCGTAAAAAAATAAAATAAAATAAAAAATAAAATAAAATAAATTGTACAAACATGAAAACCAATACTGTTGGCATGTTTACACAGAAAATTTAGGGTGAAAACCATGTAATTTTGGCATCCTAAATTTTCTCTCCCATTCCCATTTTATTTGTATCCCTCTTTCCGTTTCTAGAATATAATAGCTACAAAATTGTTAAGAATCTGCAACTATGACATAATTCTGCAGCTGATCTTTGACAAGGACTACTAATTGGAGCAACTGAAGAAATGACCAAATCCATCATCGAAAGCATCTGAAGACAATCCGAAAAGAAGAAATCAAATGTTAGAATCATCAATTCAAAAGGTATGTAAATATTTAATTTAATAATAAGGGTCAAAGAATTAGTGTATGAATTATATGGACATTATACCACTAGTTTAAAAACCTTCATTTCCGAAGGTAAGGCGAAAATATCTTGTCATGTAAAAGTAAAAGTCATAAACTGCCCATTCATTCCTCATCATTATATAATACTCATCTCAAATTATGAGTTCATTGTTGAAATCATCCAACTCACATCCATTCATACCCTAACTGTCACTTCACTTGTTTTTCCCCTTGCTCTCGTTTATACTCCCACCAGAGCCATTATCTCGAAACCCTTACTCATACCCTATCAAGAAGTGAATTCTGAGGTAAAAATTCTCAACCATGGGCATCATAGTAAGAAGAAAACCAACTAGAATAAGATTCATGGAAGGATATACGCAGGTGAGGGAAATGCCGCAAAAATCACAAAGACTAAAGTTTGTGGAAAATTTTAATGGTTTTAACAAGGAAGTAACCAAATAATTTGCTAGATATTTTGATGGCATAGAAGTTTAAATTGGAGACATCAAGTTTGCAATGACACAATCTCTTATTGTTGAAGCTACCTAACTATCAAGAGTTGGAGAGAAATGGTTTAAGAACAAGGGCACTGAAGGAGAAGAATGGAAGACTTTCTTGAAAAACCTAGATATGGATATGATTATTTCTAAGAAAGAAATTCCAAGTACAAAACTTAATGGTAAATTGATAAATTTGTTGCTATTAGTTCAGAAATTTGTCACCTATGAAGGAAGATTTGGTTGTATATTATTTTACCACATTGGTTTTATGATGCATTTTCTCGAAGAGAATGAAACTAATATTCCTTATTTCCTACTAAATATCTTAAGGAAAATGTCTTAGAATGTTTAGAAAAGGGTCGAATTCATAGAAAATACCATGTATCAACATATCCTTATAAAAGTACTCAATGAATTACATCTTGAAATCCTAGGAGATAATTGCGATAACTTGCTCGATAGACAACACTTTAAGGAGGAGGATTAAGAGCCACGTAGCAGCAGAAAAGAAAAATGATGAAGGAATAGAATATCTGAGAATCCTATTAAAAAATTTCCTTAGAAACAACTATAAGAACAATCAGAAGATGAGACTCCTATTGCAGAAATTTTAGGAAGAATTAAAAGGAAATTTGTTAGAAGCATGAAATCCAACAAAAAGGAAGAAACCACATCCAAGAAAATAGAGGAAGTTAAAACAAAGAATAAAAGAGTTAAAAATAGAAACACTCTTCCATTTAATATAGGAAGAAGTGCCAAGCTTAACCAAAAACCATCTCAACATTTTACAAATGTTGTTAATTTGAAGGAAGAAGAAAAATTGAAAGTTCCATTACCTAATGTAATCTGATTTGTTCATAGATGAGGCTAAAAACACCAGAAATAGATCTAGTACAACAAGAAATCTATCATTACATTGAATATCTATAGAAAGGATCTACAGAAAAGCCATCCTATTCTACAATCCATGAAAAGGAATCTAGTCTATCAGTCTGCAAGAACCTCCACTCGCGAAAAATTTGAAATGAGATATAAAGGACTGAGAATTATAACATTCTTTTACATATGAGCTTATGGTATGAAAAGACCAAGAATTAAAAGAAAAAAATGAATTTCTAAAAAGAAAGGCCATGAGTTTGAAATGCAGGATCTTGATGAACAAGCCCACAATGACAACTGGTGTAAGACCCCTCCCTTATGTACTACATTATTATAAACCTAAGCTAAGTTAAGGCTAGGTGTGATATCCTCCCTTGTGTGTTAAATGTTTGTAAACCTAAGCCGGCGAAAGCTAGGTGATATGTAATATGAAAAGAAAATGTGTTATTAAATAAATCAATAAAATAAATCACTTGGAGGGTGGAGCACCAAGAGAGAGGAGATGCTTGCTAAATCCCACGAGGAATGGGATAGACATGAATCTTTCATGATAAGATTCTAGATGTTATTCTAGATAATCTTGGATGGATTGGATATCGATCAGATGGATGAGAGATAAGGATCCATCAAATGTAAAAGTTTTGTGGGAGATAAAGCCAAGCTTTTATGTGGAAAAGCGTCATGGGAGATAAAGACGATATTTTCTAGATAAGACCTATGAAAATGGAAAAATCCATAAAGCAAGAAACTGCTAATGGTAACTAAATCATGAAAGAGAGTATTAAATACCCAGTGCATTGATCAATTGAGGATAGTTGATCTTTGGCAAGATTTCAGCTCAAGGGGAATCATAGGTGATTCATGGATGGGTGGTGGTGCCTCTCCCTCCAAGTGAGATTTAGTTGGTGTCATTTTCATGAAACATTTGTATGTTGACTCTTACTCCCTCTCTCTCTGTTACTGTTCCAATTTTCCTATGAGGATTTTTCTTAGTTCTAAGAATAATTGAATGAGTTACATATGCTTAAGTATTAATAGTTAAAATGGTGTTTTCCTTTATTTCTATGAGATTCACTTCCATGGTATGGTGTTTATATTTATCCATACTTGAAGTCAAATCATTTAGCTCAGATATGTTGATGGTTGATTTCCTATATTTATATTTATTTCATATTGTTGGAATGGTTAAATCATTCAGCTCAAGAGTATAGATGTTGTGTAGTCAATGAATGTATGCATATAACTATTATTTCAGTTCAAATAGCAACAAAGGAGTTGTTGAATCTAATCTTAGACCTCATTAATGGCACTCAAGGAAAATATAGTGTCTGTAACCTATCTGATATTATTTATACCTTAAGACTTTGGTGCTTGCAAACAATTATGGAGTAATGTTGTTAGTTGTATACTGAGGTAGTATTGTGTATGCCCTATGTGAGCTATATCAATTAGATGCAATATACTCACAACAATATTCTATTACGCGTTAATGAGGGGGTTGTAAAAGAGTTTAATGGCTGTATGTTATGATTTTCCTTAAGGTTTAATCGAAATTATAAACTTTGACAACTAGATCTAAATGTTCTACTGGTTGGGGAATAGTGTAGTTAATCTTGCATGCACATACTAAATAGTAGTAGCTTTGCATGCCCATGCAAATAGGAAATGTGCTATTGTTGTTACTTGGAAGATTGGAAGAAGACATAAATTTATGGTAAGGGTTGCATATCGAGAGAGCATATGATGTTACACCCATAGTATATGACTAATCACCTAGATCTCTCATAGTAGTTATGATCCTTGATTCACTGAACTAGTGCAACTGTGAAATCTTAACCATAACTGATAAATTTTTTTAAAATTTTATGGGATCTAAAGCCTATTTTTATAGGTGGGTTAAGGAGGTTCGTTACAAATGGTATCAAAGCATAGGTTCAAAGATTGCAGCCTATGGAGTAATCCACAACCATAATGGTAGCCATGTCTTGTACATGATAAATTGATTTTCACAACTAAGGGAAATTCTAAGTTAGGATCGACAACAATAATATTTTAATGAGGGTTGAAAGCTCCTAAGTTGTTTATTATTTGTGAGATAACTAATTACAAATTATTGTTTTTTTTAGAAAACTTCAACTTATAAAGGGTTGATGTCATAGTGATTATCGACCAACAAAGGAAATTAGAATTCCTTATAAGTTAACATTAAATTTTAAAATATTTACCTTAAGGTGGAAGGAATAACTTGAAATTTTATTATATCAAGAAATCTATTGATTAATGAGAAATGGATTATTTGTTTGTTAAGGCTTGATATTGAGTTGGATGAGGTGGATTTGAACCCAGAATATGATTGAAACACATCAACGTAACCATGGATGGTGTAGAATATTTTATCATTGATTACGATGAACAATTTGGGAACTGTTAAGGATGTCAAGAGATTGGCCATTAAGAAAGGTCCAAGGTGGTTTTCGCGCATTCATCTAAAATTGAAAAAATTGAGCGAGTAGGTTTGGATCATAGCTCAGTAGTTGCCTAAGATTCTGTTTTCTCTGAGAGAAACTATGGTAGAGATTTCCAATGGAATTTCAGACTGTCATAGTCGAAACTTTTGACCAATTGTGGCCACGTCAGGCAGCTGAAGGTGGGTTGGTTCAACGGAAGTATCTCCACCCTTTTGCAATTTCGGATTTTGCTCCGTTAATCTGTGGTAACCATCACAAATCCATCACTATGGAGAGGCCCTCACCACAATTATTAAATTGCAGGATTCAGCAAGTGACTTCCATGAACAATTTCGGATTTTGCTCCGTTAATCTGTGGTAACCATCACAAATCCATCACTATGGAGAGGCCCTCACCACAATTATTAAATTGCAGGATTCAGCAAGTGACTTCCATGAAAATGTTCATGCCCTAAAGGTAGATGTAACTGGGCTTATCCGTTTTTGGGATGTATAATGCGATCTCAATCTATGGAAAAATATTCAATAAATAACTCGGTTCTATCACCAAGCATGTCGGAAGCTCCTCGACGGAAGAAGAGAAGTATGCCTGGGAATAATTTCCAACCTGAATGGTTGGTAAAGCGAGTGTGGGACGTGACTCTAACAAAATTATGCAGCATGGTAGCTTTGATTTTAATTTTTGGAGAAAATCATGATATTAACTATTTTTTCCTATTTTTTTGGTGTGCTCAACCATTAACGTGGAAGCGGTGGCCTTTATTCTGAGGTTTAGGAGAGAAGTATGCTAAGCCCCAGGATTTTAGGTTATGCTGACAAACGAAATGATAAAAGACTACTATTTATTTTAGTGTTGTGTTTTTCTACGAATGAAAAAAAATGGATAAGGGTTATCCACTAAACCATGATCAAAACCAAAAGGTGAGAATGGCAAAGGAAGAAGGTGGGATATATATTCAACCTTATCCATGGCTTGGGAATGCATGGTGCTCAAATTTCTTGATCCCAAAAGTTCAACGAATTAGGTAAGTTCAATAGCATGTATGCGTAATTTTTCTCCAAAACAGGTTCCTGTCTTGTAGGTTGTCGTTGGATGCATTATCCTTATGCTTTAATCCTCATACACTATTGTTTCCTTATCAATTATGGTCGATGTTTCTCTTTTAGGTGTCATTCAAGTTACTGTATCTTTTCCACTGAAATATCAGATAAAACACTGCATCACTACAATTTCTTCTCTCATGTTTATTTTACTATCGACTGGGAAGTGTGCAATACAATTTCCTCAAAAGGATTGTAGAAAAGCCGAAACTCGCCTTGTTTTTTCTTCGACTATCTGTTGAAGGCAAGGTGTTGGATAAGGACTATCCTCATGATCGTCATTGACTTAGCTGGGTAAGGGTTATTTGTAAATCACCCAATTTTTAGCATTATCCATATGATGAATTTAGATAATAATCCTGAAAATAATGTTTGTTCAAACTTTTAAATGGGTACTCGATCCATCGATGGAAATGCAAGCAAGCTCGGTTATATGTGGACCTTGATATGCTCTAGCATGGGTAACTATTGTTCAATTGATTTTTTCTACTTGAACAAGATTAATTAGGTATATACATACAAGTGTGGGTAGCGTTTTACCATTAACGAGCATTACAAGTGAAGCATAAGCATATAACGCTTTTGCTACTATAGCTACCATCATGCTTCTCTTGTTATCCTGTTAGAGGTACTCATAGCATTCCAAAGGGTGAAGTCGTCCTATAGGTGATGAATTGGGTGGAGGAAAATTCATTGAGCATAAGCTTGCAATTATGCATTGAGGAGAAGGGTTAGTGCACATAGGCACTGTTGCCGAACAATGATGTCTAGTGTAGGCTGGCAGCCACGAGAAGGAAGCATAGAAATCCTTGTATTCAACAGGATTGGGAGCGTCGACGCATTGCAGTCTAATTGTTCACCTAGATTCACATGTTCCACCCTCCACATTGAATACAGTAATGCAGGAATGCAAGGATCGACCTTGTGGATAAAGAGAAACAAGACTATCCACATTCAACATTCTGCATGTAGCTTGCAGAAATGTTAAAAAGAAAAGAAAAATAGTTGTTATTATCTTCCCACAGTTATATCAAGATCAAATAGGCTAGATAGATATACTAATATTGTGGTGAAATCTATTAGTATTGAAATTCGAAGACCAACACAGATGAAATCTTCAAAGATTTAACAAATAGCCTAGCAAGAAGGTACTTCTTTATATAACGATTAATATATGAGCAGATTGTGGAATCTCTTAATCACTGTAAAAAGGAATTGCATATGTAATATGCATATTCTTGATGAAATGACTACTAGTGTTTAATGTGAATGTTGCTCAACTACTACATTTAATCTTAGTAGACAATTGGCTTAGTGAGTGGTGAACATTGATAAAGCACTGAGCTAACACTCTTCACATAATTATAGCTTGTGAGTCATTTTACTATGAGACTGTAGATATTATTGTGAAGTCAATATGTGATGTTTGTAGCCACATTGGGTGTATTTCAATTGTTTGTTTTGAAGCATAATTTATCATGATAGAGCATGAAAGACCTTAGTTATTGGCATACTAAATCATTTCACTGAATGAGATGGCATAATTAAGAGTATGTAAGAGTGTGAAATGACATAGCACTATTTATGTTATATAATGACTATGGGTTCACAAATCGTTAAACCGAAATGTAAAGTTAAATGTTGGAAATGGTTGGAGGATTTATAGTTAAAGAGACTAAAAAAAAATTCATAGAAAAAAATAATCTGTAATAATATTATAGATAAAGTCAAGATGCTCGTATGTCGAATAAATATGAGTTTTTTTGTTAACATTTTTGAAAGGGAAAAGTTACTTGATGGAAATGGCTCGATAAACCAACAAAATGATGAAAATATGAAATTTGTATGCTAATGAAAGTCTAGAATCTATAAGTCTTTTAACCTCACATGTCATTTGCAATCCGTTAGTGTGCTTCTGATAAAATCTATTCATAAGTCTTTTAACCTAACTTGGCACTTACTGTGTGGATTAACCGGCATCGATTGCTTGACTAAATGATGAAATTGTACATCGTTCCTGAAACAAAAAGAAACTACACAAGTGAAGATGCAAATCAATGATGGTTGACGTTTAAAAAAAAAAATTAGCGTAATCTTCCATATTTGGGAATATTATAGTTATAAATGTGACGATATGTCATGAATTCACTAGGATTTTGGAATTTTTTAGTAAGGAAACTTTGGACGATCATGAGCGGTGAAATAAATTATTTTCACATGATTATTATATCCTAACCTATGTGATTGAATTTCAAGCTAGCTCTTTCGATATTTCTTGCTAAAGTGTCAAGTTGTTGATATTGACTTATTAAAAAAAAAAAAAAAATCAAACTTGCTCATGTTTAAAAATGTTGTATGGCTTTTCTTGGCACTTTTGAAGAGAACAACTAATGCAAGCTCCATTTGCCATGTATACTTGAATTGTGTGTCCCAAGCTACTGAACAAAGAAATCTATTCGTGCTAAAGATATTTTTTTTCTTCTTTCCAAAGAAATGGAATTTGAAATCAAGATCTACGCAGCTTTGGGACGTTAATTGATAACGAAACTATTATTGTATTCTGCAATCTGGTGTAGGCATGAGAATGCACCGTATGTAATAATCATACACATTAGATAAGGTGTAGGTAGCCCATGTTTTGTCAACACATTTGGTATATAGTTTTTGAATGAAAGGTATAAAGGTTCTTAGCTAAAAATATCATAGAATAAGAGACCGATATAAAAGAAATTCTTCGGGTTCTTGGAGATGGATCTGTCACTAACATGTATAGCCATAATGCAGTGTTTCATATCAAGGGAAGAGAAATGCTAGGATTTGGGGGTTTTGGAATTGTGGATATTGCAGAAAATGACCTACAAAGATGAAAACATGAGCCTCAACTTACATTAGGACAGATAAAATGGCATGGCAGAATTTGTGTCAGTGAATTTGTAGTAGAAGATCTAATTCCTACTTAAAACTCAGGAAATCTAAAATAACACCAAAGTTTTGAGCTTTGGTAGCTGTGTATCATTCATCTGAGATGGAAGCAAATCAAGTTATCTAAATTAGCCAAAAATGGTTTAACATGGTGTTAGCCTCCTATTCCAATAGGGTTCATTTTTCATGATTGACAGTGGAAGTGCCAAAAATGTTCATTCTTTTCATGCTGCGAGAGTTCCATTTTTTAGTTCCATTTTTTAAGAATTCCACAGTTAAGGGAGGGCCAAACAACTTAATCCTGGCCTCCCTAAGTTTAAATTGCTTGTTTTAGAAGATAGAGAAAGAAAATCTATCCAAACTGTCTAAACCTGGCAGATCATTAGCTAGGTAGAGAATTAAGGAGCCGAACTGCTTAATCTGGGCCCTTGGAAGAAATATGGGTAGTTTCTAGATAGGAGGGTAGTTATAAAAGAAAAAGAAAGCAATCAGGGTTTGCAAGTCTAACTGCACCCTCCTTGAAGTAACAAAAAATGCTAGGCGTATTAGGCTAGGTAGGTAGCCTGGGGTTGCAGAGGCAGGATCATCTCGAGTTTTGACCTAAACAAAGAAAGCTCATCTCATTTGAAGCAGGAGTACCAAGGTGCTATTTGATGGCAAGGTTGGAAATATGTCTAACTCCCCTGCATCCCCTCAGAAATCTTTCACTAACATCCCCTCAAAGATTTTGGGATCTGCCCAAAAAGTCCATCTTCATTCCATTTTGGTTGAGAAACAAGTTGACTTCTGAAGTTGACTTACTGAAAAGAAGCCACATTTCTTGTGTAAAAATAATCTTTACACAAATTCATCATTCCTCTTACATTTCCATTCCACCAAGTCATACTAACTCCTAACTTTATTATTTAGCTCCCCAAGTTAATCCCCTATCCCCTACTATGTGAAAACTATATAAAAAACCAAAAAAAACTAAATATTCGTTCCCGTGGCAGCTATAGCCTAATAACCAAAGTTGGGAAATATTAGGTCCATTTGGGATCTAGTATTAGCCTATATGCATCCACCTACCCTTAGAATTTATTTAACACCATGTTAGATAAATAACTATGTTCAGCCATTCCCCCTTGCACACATTATTGGGATTTTATTAACATTCGGTTGATAAAACAACCAAATCCTGAGCACGTTTAACTCAAAACATAAGGTTTTGACCCACTCGCAACCGTAAAAAATTCCGATTTATCGAGCGTGTTGTTTTGCTAAAACCCGAGCATTTTGCCTTCTCCTCCTCCGTCGGATTAGTTGTCCCAGATTTGATGGCCCTCATACATATCGGGCGCCCCTTCATGGTGGTATGATAGCACCCGATGGTCGACAGTTTCACCGTCGTACACCAGGACAGCTGTGAGCCACCTATTGCATCAGGCCGCCCCTGACGCATACTGCCCCCGTACCAAAAGTGGTCCAATGTAAACCGCTTACCGCCCTCCCTTATCGCTTACATCACTGTATGACGTTGTCGCTGCATTGCCGCCACGCCGCCTGCCACTGTACTATACCTGCGCCATGTCACCCGCTGATGTCATCACTTTGCCTCCGTGTCATCCTAACATCATCATCCACATTAGCCGTCACGTCATCTCCATACTGGATACCCGACAAAAAATATGCCATGATGACGTCATCCAAGGAAACCGCTAAAAAGTGCCAAATTTCCAAAATTTGGTTAAAAGTCGGGAAAATGACTATTTTGGTTTATTGTTGTGTTCACTGTGTAAACGACATGCATGCATTTTTCCATTATTTCGCACTCCCGGAGCTTCTACAGACTATGAACCTACAATCCTGTTCTGCAACA
The DNA here is from genome assembly GCA_000404065.3 of Pinus taeda. Classification (NCBI taxonomy): domain Eukaryota; kingdom Viridiplantae; phylum Streptophyta; class Pinopsida; order Pinales; family Pinaceae; genus Pinus; species Pinus taeda. Next base: position 82,346 of record APFE031180886.1, on the reverse strand, counting down.
GCGCTCCGCAACTCAACCTGTACCTATCCAAGTGCCCTAAGTGCTCTGTAAAGAGGTCACCTTCACACAGCCTCAACCAGTGGGAGCAAGCACATCAACTGCTACTTCAAGGTAGCCTACTAAAGAGGCCATATCATCAGCATAAAAAAGGAAAAGAAATTGAACATTCTGAATAGCAAAGCACAATGGAGGAGCAACCATCCTCAAATGCAGAAAAGGGTCAAGAGAAAAGCCCTTTAACACAAACATGAGCACCTGAAATCCCTGTGTTGCAAACTCCTCACAATGAAGAAAGAGGTAAGAAGAGGGATAGAACAGATGAGATACCCATAGGGACATTTACAGACCAGCAAGGAGAAAAAAGGCAGAGGCTAAACCCCTATGCCAAGGAGGAAATCACTGAAGAGACCATGAGAAGCATCATGGGTGAGGGGACTTCTGAGCAGCAAATCCCTCCTATTTTGGAAACATTGGCTAGCTGCTTTCAGTAGGAGCAAGAGAGACAACCAGGTGGGGAGGTTTCATCCTCCAAACAACAAACCCAAAGGAGCTCGGACATAAAGAAGGCATTCATGGAGATTAAAGCTAAGAACGAGCCAATAATGTTCCAGCTTGACAACGAATTATTGAGAATGGCACCAACAAATCAGCAGAGGCTAATGGCAGCCTATGATATAGAAGCAGGGAAGATGACACTTAGTCACTTCATACCTACTACACAACAGCCACAATTAGCTGCAGATTACATTAGAACTAATCTGGAGGTGCTAGCAAAAGATATACATCCTCTTGACCAGATTGAATTTCATAAGTAGATTGGAGAAATGTTGTATTCTACATTGCCAGACAAGGCTCTTTTGGCCCACAGATTGTAGAACTCTCTATACAACACTTCTGCCTAGTTAGAGCTGGAAAAGGCCTCATCGTTGGCCAAGGATAATAGGATAAAATCCTTGGAGGAGATCATCATAGAGTTAGGACATGATCCCAAAGGTCCCAAAGGCACACAAGCCTTGATTAAGAAAAAGGAAGAAGACATAGCAGCATTAAGAAAACAAATGAAGCTGCTAATCACTATACATCCTCAAACTGCAGAAGTAGCCCAACAACAAGAAGTAGAAGATGTGGTAAATCTACTCATGAGGATGAATGAAAGGATAATGGAAATGGAGAAGGCATTGGAGGAAGCTCAACGAGGTAAAAAACCAGAGTTGACCCCCCAACCATCACAAAATTATCCAATAGTACTAGCTTTGACAATTACTACTCCTTCAACAGCAGTCACTTTAGCAGCACCTCCCCTAGGTTCAACTTTAGCAACAGGTGCATCGACTTCAGCAGATCCAATAGCAGCAAGAGTGCAAGAGGCCATCTTGAGCATGGAGACCATGATGAACAAGATTAAAGCTCTTGAATTGCAAATGACAAAGATGAAGGAGACAAAAGAAAAGCTAGTCAAGATTGAGGCTAGTTATGATAAATCAAAAATGACAATTGCTGAGAAAACCAGGGAAGTAAAGCCCCTGGAAAACAAGATAAAGGCCTTGGGGAAAGACCTCACTCTCCATAGGACCTTGACTGAGATAAAATCAATTTTGTGGAATAAAATTGGCCAATCTCTTGCTGAAAAATCGACAGGAATACAAACCATGTTTGACCAAGTATAATTGATGACTGTGGCTCAGATCGAGACTAATAAAGCCAAAACATTGGTAGAAAATAAGCTTGAACAAGCTACTCAGTTAATTCACTTTTTGAATACTAGTACTGGTGACGAGCTGGCAGTACTAAACATTGAGGACAAGAAAGAGGCTATAATAAAAGCCAAGAAAGTGCTGACAATGAGGAATTTTACCCAGACTATAGAAACGAAGTGCCAGGAAATGCAGATAGAGGTAAATTCCTTTAGACAGAGGCTTGCAAATTTTCAAACCAAAGGTTTACCCAACCTGGTCACCAGTGCTGGAAGGCTATTAAAGCAGGAACAGTATGCAAACAGCCTGAGTGATTTTATACAGAATCAAATAATAACATCATCCAGAAACACAGAAGATGCAGTCCCTCCCACAGGGCAGAGTTTATATGACAAGCTGGAGAATTTGTTTTACATAGATCATGAGGTGGCACACCTTTTTCCAGTTTGGCCTAATTATTATACCTACACCGAAGTTGATGAAACATTATTCAAGTTAAGAAAACATCAGTTGCCAATTGAGGATTGGTGGCAAAGTCTGCTTCAGATTTTTAAAATCGTTTGAATCTCTTCTTATTTATTGACTTCATAAGGGTTGTAGCATGTAGTTCAACTACCATAAGATTCAAATTAACAGAAGGAGAAATTCTCGCTGATATTCAAAAGCGCAGAATAGGTGTCACAGGATAGCGCTAGAGGACAACATTTTAGGGAGGCGGTCACCCACTGTCAGCTAGAGCTGAAGGGTCAACAACACAAAGGACACCTACAACAATGAGTAAAGAGCTTTAAATAACTCACTTATTGCTATGTGATTTTTCCATAAATTGTTATTAATTTTTGTCAGAAGTAGATGGATATATTAAATGTCCAGATATTTCCCTATGGGATATTTTGTAAAATTCCTATATATACTGGTAAAAGAGACATATTAGGGGTTGTTTGATGAATCCATTTCATGAGAGACTTGCACTATATATCTGAGAATTTCTTTAATCAAAGATTGCTGAAAAGATTGGAGGAATGACTGTTTGCTGTGTTCAAATGGTTGAAGAGTGACTGTGGAATTCTTGTGCTGCTACATGGAACAATAATTTTTTCCTCGTTCTATTTCATTGTACATGTTTAAATGTTATTGTATCATTGTCTAAATAATAGGAAAAATGAATAGCCTAGAATTTGCTTAATTGCACTCTATGCTCAATTTCTGTTGTTTCTATATGTTTTCCTCTGAATTAGATATAAATGTGAATTCCTTTTGGCTCATATTTCCCCTAATTTACACATGCATGGTAGCTATCTAGGAATTCTTAACTGCTCCTAGATAGAGCTCACTCACCTTCCCTCTATTAAGTTGAAAGAGAGATTCTTAATTGCCTCTCATTCCTTAGCCTTCATTTCATTCTTATTTCGCCTAAATATTGTCTCATGTATAGCTATCCTGCTCCATAGTCCCCTTGTGACCAAGAAAGCACACCAGCAGTCTTACTCCATGACCCAATGCCCAATGGTTTGAAACTCTTATACTTTGCATGTCAACTCTGTTTGATTGAGATCAATCATCCCACCAAAACTCAAACAAAACACAAAGAAAACCCCATAACTAGCCTAAAACCACCCATTAAACAAAGCTAAATCGCAAAGAGAGAGCCCTCTCTGGCTGCTGGTAGGCTAGGACCTGTAGTCCAAAGACTGGTTTGTGGTTACCTCGGTCATATTCCCTTGGGAGTCAAAGGGAACAACCTGAGTGATAACATAATGGCGACTCCACTGGGGAACTCGAATTAATTTTCAAACTGTTTTCTCTTCCTTAATATTGAGGATAAAATATGAATGATAGCTATCAAGCCTTGGAAAATGCTATTGCTTCGCATTTGTAGGAGTATATAAAAGCTGCTTCAGTCAATTTTTATCCAGTCTTAAGTTCTAAACAGATGTTCCAAAATTTGACCAGTCTCTTTCTAAAAACCACAACTATTCTTGAAAAACGCCAAAAAGAGGTTTAGAAGCTGGCTCCAAAGAGAATGACTCGTTACACAAGGTCAAATCCTGACCCAGATCCCCCAGCTATTTTTGAAAATCCCAATCTAATACCTAAGGTCCTTAGGAAATAAGGGCAACAAGAACACTTTGTTGATTCTAGTCCTGAAATAGTTCAGCCAAGCTGCGTTCCAACCCGTGTCAAAGTTTTATTTCGTTCAACTCTTGTTTCCCCAAGTTCACCATCTACCTCTCCAAGCGCCTCTTCCACCCCTCCAGTTACTTTGAATACTACTCCCCGTCCCACTGTTGTTGGTGTTGTACTAGCTATTCCACTTATTCCTGTTGTCCCAGTTGTTCCTGCAAATATGGCCAATAGATATTCTCCCTTACAATTACCTGCAAATCTAGGGGCTTTTCCTCAGGATTATCAAAGTAAGATCACTTATTTTGATGGTACTGGTCCCCATTCAACCCAGATGCACACCAAGAAGATGCAGGACTATTTTGAAAATTATGAAATTGATGATGATGGAGTAAGGATGAAGATCTTTGTCCAAAGTCTAACTGGTGATGTAAGGACCTAGTTTAGGTCTCTTACTCCAAATTCTATAGCTGATCTCGAGGCCCTATGTCAAGTTTTCTTAAACAGATGGGAAAAGAAGAAAGACCCTTTACATATATTAACTGAGTATGACAATTTGAAAAGGGGTCCATAAGAGACTGTTCAAGATTATTGTGCTAGGTTTAATAATACATACAATGCCATACCACAAAACCTTAGACCCCCACCTGACTTGGCCTTGATCAAATTCTCTGATGGATTTGAATCAGACATGGCATATCAATTAAGGGAAAGATCTCCATTAAACTTACCAGACATGCAGAATATCGTTGTTAGTGTGGAAGCAAACTTGATTGCCAAATGAAATCGAGCGAGAATAGAAAGAAGAACAACTTTCAAAGAAGAACCTTCGGCATTTGAGCAAAAATTAGATGCAATCATCAAAGTTATGGACAGATTGGGAGACCGGGTAGAGACCATGGAAAGAAAATCATCCTGGGAAGGGCAAACTAGCAATACAACCAGGAATCCTAATTTTAGAAAAAATCTGAACCAAAATGCAGGAAGGACTAGTCCTGATCAAAATATCAGACCCCCATTTCAAGAGAATTATGCAGAGATCTCAACCTCTGGTGAACCAACAGAAGACCCCCATATCAACCTGATGGCTCTAGACAGTGAACAACAGGTCTTTCTAACTCAAGATGACCAAGAAGCCCAAGAGTTTAAACAATTTCAAACCAAATCCGGTGAGTCGTTTGACTTCAGAGAAGGTTATGATGCAGCTGCATGCGAAGTTCACAAGCAATACAAGTTGAGAAGTAGGACCATAGAGGTGGTAGAACCTGTCAAAACAAAGGATACTAATCAGCCAAAGAAAATAAAAGAAAAAGTTGCCTTAGTAGAACCTGTTGAGGGAAAAGGCCAAAAGGAAGTGGCAGTAGAGGATATAACAGAGAACCACCCTTCATAGAAATAGCCATTAGTATCCCCTTCCTTAAAAAAGAATTCAAACAGCACCCCTCAAAACACTTCCAAAACAGCAATACTCCAGGACAACACCGATAATCAGGAGAAAGTTGTTGAAAACACGGTTGGAAAAGGAAAATCTAGTAGTTACAATACTAAAACCCAATCAGAAAAACCATTTGATTTGGAGGCTAAAATAGCCAAGTTAAAAATATTTGTCCCTCTCTCTAATCTCGCTAAACATGATGTATACAAACAACAAATCAAAAGGTCGCTGCAAATACCAGAGAATAGGGACGATGTTAATGTCTTAGATGACACAGCTGAGTTACTTTTTGGTCCAGAAGTCGATGGAAAAACAATAAATGGGGGTGTCCTACCCTTTTATGTCAGTTTACATATCCATGATAAAGTCTTACACAATGTAATGTTTGATTCAGGAGCTTCACACAACTTAATGCCCACATCTGTAATGGAGAAACTAAATTTATTTATCACAAGACCATAAAAAGATTTATTCTTATTCGATTCCAGTGAACTCATGTGTTTAGGCCTAATCAAAGATTTGTGTGTCTCTTTAGTCAGTACCCAAACAAAACAATCTTGATGGATGTGGTGGTAGCTGACATCCCACCAAAGTATGGCATGTTGTCATCAAGATCTTGGGCAGCCAAACGCCAGGGATCTTTGCAATTATACATGCTCTATGCCACTATTTTAGTGTTTGGGCAACCAAAGAGACTGTACAGAGAAAATTTGATGAAGTATGTGGTGAGTAGTGATGAAAAGCCTCAAAACTTCCCCATTTACTCGATCCATTTTGATATGGACTCTTTTATTTTATTTAATGATGAAATTTCTCCTCCAACTGATAATAAGCCTTTGGCTTTAGAACAAGATACAAACATGAGTGAGGAATTGCTTACCCATACTCATGAGAGTGTCAGAGCAGACAGTATAACTAGTTTACAAGAACAAATCCCTCAAATACAAAACGAGGGTCTGCCCAATCCTAAAATGATTGAAACTCTCGATATTGGCCATAAGCAAGAAGTCACATGGTATCTAGAGTTTGATGGTTCAGTTAATAATTTAGGAGCAGGGGCAGGAGTATGGATTCACAACACACATGAAAACCATGCAAAGGGTCATGCTTACAGACTGGATTTCAGATGTACCAACAATATGGAAGAATACGAAGCCCTCCTCTTAGGCCTTAAACTGATCAAATCCCTGGGAGCCACAAGAGTCTCAATTCTAGGAGACTTTGACTTCATCATACAACAGGAGAAGGGCAACTTTGTCACAAATGAAAATAGGTTAAGAGCTTACAGGTTTGCTGCCACAGACATACTCGATTCCTTCACCGAATTCCAGCTTACTAAGATTGCCAGAAACCAGAACATACATGCACACAACCTAGCCGCCTTTGCTAGCACCTGCAAGTTGCCTTTTGGCCCCACTCACCATTTCACTGCTGAGATAAAGCACAGGCTAACTATCCCTGACAATATCAAAGATTGGAAAGTGTTTGAAAATGATGTACAAATTAATAATTTCCTCACCTTACAGCAGTAGTTTTCATACATGAATATAGATGAGGATGTCATGGACCACCACCAACCACAAACAACAATCCAAATTCAGCAAACTCCAATAGCTGAAGAAGCAAAACAGATATTGTACCCAACTATCTTTGACCAGGAATATATATAAGAGCTGAAACAGATGCATTTGGAGGAAATAGCCAGAACAGAGGCCGAAATCATTGATTTCAAAGACAACTTCCTGCCCACTCGTCTAAATCCATTAGAAGACATGCTGGAGGCAAACGACATCCCCAAGAAGCCAAAAATGCAACCCTCAAATACTGCAATGGAAGACTGTAATATTGGGACAACAGAGAAGCCCAAAGTCATCAAATTGTCCAAAATCTGCCACCTGATCAAAAAACAAAGTATGTGGATCTGTTCAAAGAGTTCCAAGATGTATTTGCTTGGAGTTATGAGGACTTAAAGTCCTATGACACCTCAATTATTGAACATACTATTCCTTTAAAACCAAACCAAAAGCCATTTAAGCAGAAATTGAGAAGAATTAACCCTATGCTTCTTCCCTCATTGAAAAGGAAGTGAATAAAATGTTTGAAGCATGTATCATAGCACCCATCAGATTTTCTGAATGGGTATCCAATCTGGTTTCCACAAGGAAAAAATCAGGTGAGATCAGACTGTGTGTAGACCTAAGAAACTTAAACCAAGTGTCTTTAAAAGACCACTATCCTTGTCCCAAAATGGACTGTATTCTACAAAGAGTAGTGGGGTCCTCAAGAATTTCATTACTCGATGGCTTCTCAGGTTTCAATCAGATATTAGTTCACCTGCATGACCAGGACAAAACAGCCTTTACCACACCGTGGGGAACCTTCAAATATGTCAAAATGCCTTTTGGGCTCAAAAATGCAGGTGCAACCTTTCAAAGGGCCATGGACAATTCTTTCACCAGGGAAATCCATGATTTTTTGGTTGTCTACCTTGATGACCTTACTCCTTTCTCAAAATTTGATCAAGAGCACCTGAAGCACCTAAGGAAAATATTCCTAACCTGTAGCAAATGTGGCATATCTTTAAACCCTAAGAAATCCCTGTTTGGTCTAGAAGAAGGCAAACTTGTTGGCCATATCATTTCTAAAGATGGGATTAGAATTGATACCAAAAGGATTCAA
>APFE031180886.1:3458-70617 GCA_000404065.3 Pinus taeda | reverse complement strand
CAATTAGACATGTCCTATGCCACTATTTCAGTCTTTGGGCAACCAAAGAGACTGTACAGAGAAACTTTGATGAAATATGTGGTGAGTAGTGATGAAAAGCCTCAAAACTTCCCCATTTACTCAATCCATTCTGATATGGACTCTTTTATTTTATTTAATGATGAAAGATCTCCTCCAGTTGACAATAAGCCTTTGACTTTAGAACAGGAGATAAACATGAGTGAGGAATTTCTTACCCATACTCATGAGAGTGTCAGAGCAAGCAGTGCAACTAGTATACAAGAACAAATTCCTCAAATACAAAACTTGGGTCCGCCCAATCCTAAAATGACTGAAACTCTTGATACTGGCCACAAGCAAGAAATCACATGGTATTTAGAGTTTGATGGTTCAGTTAATAAGTTAGGAGTAGGGGCAGGAGTATGGATTCACAATACACATAACAACCATGTAGAGGGTCATGCCTACAGACTAAATTTCAGATGTACCAACAATATGGCAGAATACGAAGCCCTCCTCTTAGGCCTTAAACTGATCAAATCCCTGGGAGCCACAAGAGTCTCAATTCTAGGAGACTCTGACCTGATCATACAACAGGTGAAAGGCAACTTTGTCACAAATGACAATAGTTTAAGAGCTTACAGGTTTGCTGCCACAGACATACTCGATTCCTTCATCGAATTCCAACTTACTAAGATTGCCAGAAACCACAACATACATGCACATAGCCTAGCCACCTTTGCTAGCACCTGCAAGTTGCCTTTTGGCCCCAATAACCATTTCACTGCTGAGATAAAGCACAGGCCGACTGTCCCTGACAATATAAAAAATTGGCAAGTGTTTGAAAATGATGTACAAATTAATAATTTCCTCACCTTACAACAAGAGTTTTCAGACATAAATATAGATGAGGATATCATGGATCACCACCAACAACAAACAAAAATCCAAAGTCAACAAACTCCAACAGCTGAAACAGTAAAACAGATATTGTGCCCAACTATCTTTGACCAGGAAAATATAGAAGAGCTGAAACAGATGCATTTGGAGGAAATAGCCAGAACAGAGGCCGAAATCATTGATTTAAAAGACAACTTCTTGCCCGCTGGCCTAACTCCATTAGAAGACATGTTTGATGCAAATGACATCCCTAAGAAGCCAAAAATGCAACCCTCAAATACTGCAATTGAAGACTGCAATATTGGGACAGCAGAGAAGCCCAAAGTCATTAAATTGTCTAAAAATCTGCCACCTAATCAAAAAACAAAGTATGTGGATCTGTTCAAAGAGTTCCAAGATATATTTTCTTGGAGTTATGAGGACTTAAAGTCCTACGACACTTCAGTTATTCAACATACTATTCCTTTAAAACCAAACCAAAAGCCATTTAAGCAGAAACTGAGAAGAATTAACCCTATGCTTCTTCCCCTCATTGAAAAGGAAGTGAAGAAAATGTTTGAAGCAGGTATCATAGCACCCATCAGATTTTCTGAATGGGTATCCAATCTGGTTTCCACAAGGAAAAAATCAGGTGAGATCAGACTGTGTGTAGACCTAAGAAACTTAAACCAAGTGTCTTTAAAAGACCACTATCCTTGTCCCAAAATGGACTGTATTCTACAAAGAGTAGTGGGGTCCTCAAGAATTTCATTACTCGATGGCTTCTCAGGTTTCAATCAGATATTAGTTCACCTGCATGACCAGGACAAAACAGCCTTTACCACACCGTGGGGAACCTTCAAATATGTCAAAATGCCTTTTGGGCTCAAAAATGCAGGTGCAACCTTTCAAAGGGCCATGGACAATTCTTTCACCAGGGAAATCCATGATTTTTTGGTTGTCTACCTTGATGACCTTACTCCTTTCTCAAAATTTGATCAAGAGCACCTGAAGCACCTAAGGAAAATATTCCTAACCTGTAGCAAATGTGGCATATCTTTAAACCCTAAGAAATCCCTGTTTGGTCTAGAAGAAGGCAAACTTGTTGGCCATATCATTTCTAAAGATGGGATTAGAATTGATACCAAAAGGATTCAAGCCATTCTACAAATCCCTTATCCAAGAAACATCAATGAATTGCAATCCTTCTTGGGAAAGATCAATTTCCTAAGAAGATTTATCCCCAACATGGTTGAGCTGATAAGGTTACTGAGCGATATGCTTCAGAAAGATTCCAAGGTAAAATGGACTTTAGAAGCCAAGCAAGCCTTTGAGGGCATAAAAACTGCATTAACACAAGCACCTATCCTCACAATTCCACAACTTAATAAGGATTTCATCATCTTTTCATTTGCATCTAAACATTCCATAGCTGTTGTCCTTTTACAAAAGCACGACCAAGGAAATGAAAAGCCCATTTCTTTTTTCAGTCGAGCCCTTATGGATGCCCCCTTGAAGTATCAAATCATGGAAAAGCAGGCCTATGCCCTGGTTAAGGCCATCAAAGTCTTCAGGATTTACATTTTATACTCCCATGTGATTTCTTATGTCCCGAACTCTGTTGTAAAAGACATATTAACTCAAGAGGGATTAGAAGGAAAAAGAGGCAAGTGGATTGCTCGCATTCTAGAGTATGACATTTTGATAAAACCCACCAAGCTTATAAAGGGACAAGGTTTAGCCAAACTGATGTCCGAAACCAATTTTCAAGCCTTAGATATAAATGAAATGGACAATGAAAAGGAGTTGGCGACTCCACAGATTGGTGAAGCTTTTTAACAATCCCCATGGTATGCTAATATTTGTTTTACATTGTTAAACCTGTGTGCTCCCCCAGGGTTGTCCAGAACCAAAAAGAGATTTCTAAAAATGAAAGCATCAATGTTTTGTGTCTTAGATGGTGCCCTATTTTGGAAAAACCATGAGGGACTTTTGCTGAACTGTTTAAATTTAGATAAACTGACAGTGTTATGAAAGAATTCCATGCAAGGGACTGTGGAGGGCACCTATATTGGAAATCCACTGCTGATAAGATACTAAGGGCTGGTTTCTATTGGCCCTCATTATTTGCAGATGTCAAAAAGTCTCCGGTTTCATGCCACAAATGCCAAGTCTTTGAAGGAAAAAGAAAGCTTCTTCCCTTTCCCCTTAAGCCCATTTCAGCACAGAAGCCCTTCCAACAATGTGGTCTTGAATTCATTGGAGAAATCCACCCAGCATCCTCAGGCCAGCATAAGTGGATTCTATCAGCAACAAATTATTTCACCAAGTGGATTGAAGCCATCACATGCAGGCAAGCCAACGACTCTACCATTATCTAATTCTTTGAAACCAATATTCTGTCTAGATTTGGATGCCCTGAAAAAATCATCACAGACAATGTTGCTCCGTTTAAATCCATGAAAATGATCAATTTTTTCCATAAATTTCACATCACCTTAGGTCACTCCACATCCTATTATTCTCAAGGTAATGGCCTAGCCATGTCATCCAACAAAAGCCTAATCAATATCATCAAGAAAGTCTTAGAGGAAAATAAAAACAATTGGCACAAAAAGCTCACAAATGCACTACGGGCTGATAGTTTGACAACCAGGAGATCCATTGGGATGAGCCCATATGAGTTAGTCTATGGCATGGAGGCTAATTTCCCTTCTTCTTTAGGAATCCCTGTTATCAAGCTGCTGCAAGAGATTCAGGCTGAACCCAATGATATCCAAAGGGGGATAAACCAAACCATCCATTTGTAGCAAACAAGAGAGCAAGTGTATGACAGAGCTCAATTTTTACAAGAAGATCTCAAGAAAATGTTTAACAAAAGAACAAAAGCTAAAGATTTCTTCATGGGAAACAAAGTCTTAAGATGGGATTCGAGAAGGGAGGACAAAGGAAAGCATCGCAAGTTCGATTTCCTTTGGAAAGGCCCATTTTTTGTTTGTGTTGTTTAGGGCAATAACACATATTTTCTAAACAATTTGGATGGCACTACAGCTGAAATAATCCCAAAGAAGTTCCCAAGCAGATTTCAACATGATCATAAGCACCCAAAAGGCAAGCAGAGTGGTAATTTCTCTGCAAATCAGCTCAAAAAGATATTGTATATCAGCTTATAAGAATTCAGTCAAAAGCATTGAGAAGAAGGAAAATTCCAGAGTGCAGAAACAATCAAGAGATTAAGGTAGTTTGACCTGTTTTTCTTAGCCTTTCACAAGGAAAGGCCACCCCCAAGTGGTGCCACTATTAGCCTCCTATACCAATAGGGTTCATTTTTCATGATTGACAGTGGAAGTGGCAAAAATGTTCATTCTTTTCATGCTGCAAGAGTTCCATTTTTGAGTTCCATTTTTGAAGAATTTCACAGTTAAGGGAGGGCCAAACAACTTAATCCTGGCCTCCTTAGGTTTAAATTTCTTGTTTTAGAAGATAGAGAAAGAAAATCTACCCAAAATGTTTAAACTTGGCAGATCATTAGCTAGGTAGAGAATTAAGGAGCCAAATTGCTTAATCTGGGCCCTTAGATGAAATAAGGGTAGTTTCTAGATAGGAGGGCAGTTATAAAAGAAAATGAAAGCAATCAGGGTTTGCAAGTCTAAGTGCACCCTCCCTGAAGTAACAAAAAATGCTAGGTGTATTAGGCTGGGTAGGTAGCCTGGGGTTGCAGAGGCAGGATCATCTCGAGTTTTGACCTAAACAAAGGAAGCTCATCTCATTTGAAGCAAGAGTACCAAGCCGCCATTTGATGGCAAGGTTGGAAGCATGTCTAACTCCCCCTTCATCCCCTAACAAATCATTCACTAACATCCCCTCAAGGACTTTGGGATCTGCCCAAAAAGTCGATCTTCATTCCATTCTGGTTGAGAAACAAGTTGACTTATGAAGTTGACTTACTGAAAAGAAGCCACATTTCTTGTGTAAAAATAATCTTTACACAAATTCGGAATTCCCCTTACATTTCCATTCCACCAAGTCATAATAACTCCTAACTTTATTATTTAGCTCCCCAAGTCAATCCCCTATCCCCTACTATGTGAAAACTATATAAAAAACCCAAAAATACTAAATATTCATTCCCATGGCAGCTATAGCCTAATAACCAAAGTTGGGAAATATTAGGTCCGTTAGCGATCTAGTATTAGCCTATCCACGTCCATCTACCCTTAGAATTTATTTAACACACTGTTAGATAAATACCTACGCCATTCCCCCCCGCACACATTACTGGGATTTTATTAACATTCGATTGATAAAACAGCTAGATCCTGAGCACACTTAACTTAAAACGTAAGGTTTTGACCCACCCGCAACCGTAAAAATTTTCGATTTATCGGGCACGCTGTTCTACTAAAACCCGAGCATTTTGCCTTCCCATCCTCCGTCGGATCAGCTCTCCTAGATCCAACGGCCCTCATACATATCGGGCGCCCCTTCATGGTGGTATGATAGCACCTGATGGTCGACAGTTTCACCGTCGTCAACCGGGACAACTGTCGGCCACCTATTGCATCAGACCGCCCCTGACACATACTGCCCCCGTACCAAAAGTGGCCCGATGCAAACCACTTACCACCCTCCCCAGTTTCTTATGTCACTCTATGATGTTGTTGCTGCATTTCTGCCACGTCCCCTGCCACTGTACTATACCTACGCCATGTCACCCACTGACGTCATCACTCTGCCACCATGTCATGCTGACATCATCATCCACGTCAGCCACCATGTCATCTTCATACCCGATACCCGACAAAAAATACATCATGATGACATCATCCAAGGAAAGCGTCAAAAAGTGCCAAATTTGCAAAATTTGGTTAAATGTCAGGAAAGCGACTATTTTGGTTTATTGTTGTGTTCGTTGTGTAAACAATGTGCATGCATTTTTCGACTATTTCACACTCCTGGAGCTTCTACAGACTGTCAACCTGCAATCCTGTTCTGCAAGAGCGCTCCACAGCTCAACCTGTACATGTCCAAGTGCCCTCAACGCCCGGTAAAGAGGTCACCTTCACACAGCCTCAACTAGTGGGAGCAAGCACATCAACTGCTACTTCAAGGCAGCCTACTAAATAGGCCATATCATTGGCAGACAAGGGAAAATAAATTGAACATTCTGAAGAGCAAAGCACAATGGAGGAGTTGCCATCCTAAAATGCAGAAAAGGGTCAAGAGCAGAGCCCTTTAACACAAACAGGAGCACCTAAAATCCATGTGCTGCAAACTCCTCATAATTAGGAAAGAGGTAAAAAGAGGGATAGAACAGATGAGACACCCACAGGGACATTTACGGACTAGCAAGGAGAAAAAAGGCAGAGGCTAAACCCCTATGCCGAGGAGGAAATCACTGAAGAGACCATGAGAAACATCATGGGTGAGGGGACTTCTGAGCAGCAGATCACTCCTATTTTGGAAACATTGGCCAACTCCTTTCAGCAAGAGCAAGAGAGACAACTAGGTGGGGAGGTTTCATCCTCCAAACAACAAACCCAAAGGAGCTTGGACATAAAGAAGGAATTCACAGATATTAAAGCTAGGAATGAGCCAATAAGGTTCCAGCTTTACAACCAATTAATGAGAATGGCACCAACAAATCAGCAGAGGCTAATGGCAGCCTATGATATAGAAGCAGGGAAGATGACACTCAGTCACTTCAGGCCTACTACACAGCAGCCACAATCAGCTGCAGATTACGTTAGAACTAATCTGGAGGTGCTAGCAAAAGATATACATCCTCTTGACCAGATTGAATTGCATAAGCAAACTTGAGAAATGGTGTATTCTACATTGGCAAAGAAAGCTCTTTTGATGCACAAATTGTAGAACTCTCTATACAACACTTCTGCCCAGTTAGAGCTAGAAGAGGCCTCATCGTTGGCCAAGGATAATAGGATAAAATCCTTGGAGGAGATCATCATAGAGTTAGGACATGATCCCAAATATCCCAAAGGCACACAAGCCTTGATTAAGAAAAAGGAAAAAGACACAGCAACATTAAGAAAACAAATGAAGCTACCAGTCACCATACATCCTCAAACTGCAGAAGTAGCCCAGCAACAAGAAGCAAAAGATTTGGTAAGCCTACTCATGAGGATGAATGAAAGGATAATGGAAATGGAGAAGGAATTAGAGGAAGCTCAACGAGGTAAGTAACCAGAGTTGGCCCCTCAACCATCACAAAATGCTCCAGTAGTACTAGCTCCGATATTTACTACTCCTTCAATAGCAGTCACTTCAGCAGCACCTCCCCCAAGTTCAATTTCAGCAGCAGGTGCATCGACTTTAGCAGATCCAATAGCAGCAACAGTGCAAGAGGCTAGCTTGAGCATGGAGACCATGATGAACGAGATTAAAGCTCTTGAATTGCAAATGACAGAGATGAAGGAGACAAAAGAAAAGCTAGTCAAGATTGAGGCTAGTTATGATAAGTCAAAAATGACAGTTGCTGAGAAAGCCAAGGAAGTAAAGGCCCTGGAAAATAAGATAAAGGCCTTGGAGAAACACCTCACTCTCCGTAGGACCCTGACTGAGATAAAAACAATTTTGTGGAATAAAATTGGCCAATCACTTGCTGAACAATGGACAGGAATACAAACCATGTTTGACCAAGTAGAACTGATGACTGTGGTTAAGCTTGAGACTCATAAAGCCAAAACATTGCTAGCAAATAAGCCTAAAAAGTTACTCGATTAATTCACTTTTTGAATACTAGTACTAGTGACCAGCTAGGAGTACTAAACATCCAGAAGAGGACAGAGGCTATAATAAAAACCAAGAAAGTGCTGACAATGAGCAATTTTGCCCAGACTATAGAAAGGAAGTGCCAAGAAATGCAGATAGAGGTAAATGCCTTTAGGCAGAGGCTTGCAAATTTGCAAACCAAAGGTTTACCCAACCTGGTCACCAGTGCTGGAAGGCTATTAAAGTAGGAACAATATGGAAATAGGCTGAGTGCTTTTATACAGAATCAAATAACAAAATCATCCAACAACATAGAAGAAGTAGTCCCTCCCACAGCGAAGAGTTTATATGACAAGCTGGAGAATTTGTTTTACATAGGGCATGAGGTGGCACACCTTTTTCCAGTTTGGCCTAATTATTATACCTACACCAAGGTTGATGAAACATTATACAAGTTAAGGAAACATCAGCTTCCAACTGAGGATTGGTGGCAAAGTCTGCTTCAGATTTTTAAAATCGTTTTAATCTCTTCTTATTTATTGACTGCATAAGGGAATTGCAGCATGTAGTTCATTTTCCATAAGATTCAAATTAACGGAGGGTGAAATTCGTGCTGATATTCAAAAGTGCAGGATAGGTGTCACAGGATAGCGCTACAGGACAACATTTCAAGGAGGCAGTCACCCACCGCCAGCCAAAGCCGAAGGTCAACAACACGCAAGACACTTGCCATGACGAGTAAAGAGCTTGAAATATCTCTCTTATTGCTGCGTGATTTTCCCATAAATCGTTATTAATTTTTTTCAGAAGTAGATGGATATATTAAATGTCCAGATATTTCCCTGTGGGATATTTTGTAAAATTCCTATATATACTGGTAAAAGAGATGTATTAGGGGTTGTTTGATGAACCCATTTCACGAGAGACTTGCACTGTATATCTGAGAATTTCTTTAATCAAAGACTGTGGAAAAGATTAAATGAATGACTGTTTGCTGTGTTTGAATGGTTGTGTTAGCACTCAAATCCGCCTTAGGCTGAAATAAGGCAAGACTCAAGGCCACATCAAACCACGCTCAGCCGCGTAGCTAGCCCTACAAGGATAGGAGAGGGCTCTCTAGGTCAAACTCGGCAAAAGGTAATTGAAAAGGCTCGAGATGACCAAATTGATGATTGATTTTAGGCTAGGTATTTAAGTACAAAGAGTTTAGAATTCATTTTTTATGATTTTGTTGAAATCGTGGGAAAGGCAATTTTTGGTGCGGGGATGAGGCACAGCTTTTTACAGAGGTCCACTTGGGGAAAGATAGGCAATTTTTTTAATTCCTTAAAGCAGGTGAGATGGATAGATCAGACTGGTGAGAGGCTAACGAGAGCAAGAGGGCTCAAGGATTCTCCTTAAACTGAAGAAAACATAGAATATTAAACAAATTTAAAGGCAAAGCATATCAATTTCATGGATTCTACCTTAACACTTCATTTGCTTAATAAGAGAAGATTCAATAGAGATAATGATGCACATCCACAACTTACAAGTACTGAGAGAAACACACCATCAAGACATAAAGCCACATGGATCCCAAATAGTGTTGCAAAACCCTGGTCTTTCCTTTGCCAAAAATGCTGATAAGATATGTACAATATAGTCTAAAGTTATCCCAAGAGTCCAACCCTGAAAATGACTAAGAAAATACATAATATAGGCAAGCTAAAACATTCCCTTGCCTATAGGGGTCGAGCTCATCATTCTAGGAGTTGTTTCAACTAATTCTAAACTAAGCACTACAATCTAGGCAGTCAAAGCAACTTGCCTCTATAAGCAAGGAAACCATTTCATTCATTACATTTTTGCTATTTTATGAATGAATCTTCTAGAATAGGTGAATAAGTGTCACAACAACATAAAAATCTAATAATTACATCAAGGAGGGTGAAAAATACCATCAGAAGTAAAAAATAGTCAAAATTGGGCGAATTTCTGAGCTGAACAGTGAAAATCTGGCCAAAAAGCCCTGTGCGCCGCGCGCCTGAGCCATGTGCGCCACACGCCTGAGCCCTATGCGCCGTGCGCCTTTGCAACTGCTTTTGGGGCACTTCCTGTCATCCAAATTGACCTCAAGTGGGCTTGTTGGAAAGGCCTGGATGTCTACTTTCCAACACAAGTGGAATTTTCAATTTGGTCTCCATTTGACACTCCAAAAGTGAATTCTCGCAGAAGTACTACCTCCTGATGCAAAAAGTGGCAGAAAGGTGATTTCCATGATGTTTTTTGAGCTTTTGATCACCCAAAACTTGATGAAATTCCTTGGCAATTGCTGAACATGTGTATTTCATCATGACAAATCCAAAAATGTAAGCCACCTATAATTTGGACCTCTCCATTTTGTGGGTCGCGTGCTGAGCGCGACGCATAGAACCCAAAAACCTGTTTTGCAAGCCAAAAAATTTGAAATGACAAAATTTTCTCCAAATGTGCCCAAAATTGGAGTGAAGACCCTCCATCATGTATCATTCTCAACTAGTGAAGCCTCGGCCAAAAATCGAAGAGGATCGGGTCTTTTCTTTTATTTTAGCGCTTTGCTCAAACGCCTCTTGAGGACCTTCATTCTCGCTTTGCAAACATGCATGCGAGCCCAATAGTGAATCTTCATGTGGCGAAGCATGTCCTTGTCCCTGTTTTCTTTTGCCAACAGCTTTTCCAAGTGAGTGTTAACCCGGATGAGCACCGATTCCCGATCAATAGGTGTCAAATCACCAGGTCTCCTACAAGCCAACTCCAAGTCTTCACGAATCTTGCGCAGCTCATAAAGTTCATGCTCATCCTCCAACTGCTTGTTGTGCTGCTCTAAGTAGTTGATCACCCATTTACCCATCCGCAATTTCTTTTGCAACGACTCATTCTCGACCTTTTGTTATCAGATAATCTCCTTAAGCTTTGAGCTGGGTGAACTAGCCTCAACATCAATGATACCGGTATCCTGAACTCCTGAAGGACCCTCATCAACCATGGGTCTCTTGCCCCTGTCCTAACTCTATACCTGTGTTGTAGATGGAAGCAAGAACCCTTCCACATGATGTGGAGATAATACACGCTCTGGTCATGATGTCAACGAGACCCCTTCCACCCCGGCTGGAGAAGGTACTCGTCGTGCAGCTGCAAATAAGGCCCTGGGGCCTTTCTGATATGTCACATACGCTGGAGCATCAACATGCTCGGTCTCATGAATGTCGAACTGTTGTGAACGCCCTCTCTCCTCATGGACGATCTCTGGAGGAGGCTGTAGCGCTGAAAAGAAATCACGGGAGATGAAATCCTCCCAAGCAATACCTTGTTGTGCCAACCGATGCATCACTATGATTTTGATCAATGCATAGTGATATATACTCCTGTGCTGATGTGTCGGGGGCTTCCCCTGTACTAAGGGTATCATCCTCTCTATGTTTCGGCACATGAAAAACAGAATGCTCATCATACCTACCCATGTGAAATGCATTAATAAACGTACATGGTAGGCATAGAGACGTGAAAATCTGCCCTTACAGCTAAAATACCGAATGATGAGTTTCATCAATGGTGCAAACTCATATTTCAGGTATCTGAAAGGAAAGGCTGCGCTCAAGTGTCTGATATATGTGGGCTTGACATATGGCTCATAATAATATCGGTCCAGCATCTGGCGTTTACTCCATGCCTCCCCCACATTTGGTATTATGGTGGCCTGAGAAATAGTGTCGTGTGACAAAACGAAATCCACTCCGGCAAGCTTCACATGACCATCCTGTAAGTTAAGGACAAATAGACGGACCAGTTCCCGATGATGCTGGGTTTGTGAGATCATCTCACAATATTGGTAACATGCTTGGCACCGAAAACAATCCATTGCAAGCGGGCAAGCTTGCAATTGAGCCAAAGAGGTAGGCTCCTCCCTAACATGCTGTCCACTCTTGCCACCCCTGTGATATCTTTGTGGCACATTGACCTCCGGTGTAGAGTCATTTTCATATTCCTGCTCATATTCAGACTCGGTGTCTGACATGTTCTCTAAAAACAAGGTGGCCGGAATATATATATTTGCTGATATAAAACTATGTGCCAAAAGTTGACAGTTGACCTTTTGTTTCTTTATGAAAATGTTGTAACCAAGGGCACATAAATGATGGGAATTGTTAGGAACAAGAAAGCAAGGGAAAAAGGGAACAATGGAAATAAAATGAGGAGATTAGGAAAGGGACAGGGGGATAGAAATATTTTAGGGTTTTGAAACAAGGTAGGGATCATATGGTTATAGGAGAATGGTTAGGAATTTAAGAGAGGAAGGTGTGGTGTTGTGGGGATTTATTTGGGAAAATATTTAGGGATAATAGGAAATGTGAAACAAGGGATATGAAGCCTTGGTAACAATCATTTGTTAAAACCCTACATAAAACTTTGGACTTGAATCATTACAGCAATTTATAGACATGGAGGGTTTTCTTTTCACTTGATTTTTCATGAGAAAGAGAGGGTAATTTCTTCATATATATCACATATACACCATCCAAAACCGAAACAAAGTGATGATTTGCAGGCCTACCTGAGAATTTGGGTGTGAAGGAAGGTGATTTGAGCGGTTTCTTGATGAATTTATAGTCCCAAACCCTATGCGCCGCGCGCCTATGCTGATGCACCGCGCGCCTTTGGAACTGACCAACAAATGCACAAATTTGCCTCACACTTGCAAAATCACTCTCCAATGATACTCTTTGTTCTCAAAGCGTGTACTGGGTTGGAAATGAGGAGAATTCACTTGATATAGCATCCTTTTTTATTTTTGCTCAATGTAAACCCATTTTTCTTATGTTTGGTTCTTGACACTTTTTCAAAATTAATAGGCTTTGACCTTTTTGGTTTCCTTCATAAAATAGGTTGAAATGATGAGTTTCTCAGATAATTTTTTTTTTTTGCAGGTATAGCTCTGCTATGCTTCAGCAAAGGAGATCAGGGTTGCACTTGAACATTTGAAGAACTGAAAATTTTGACAATTTTTACAAAAATAAGGTGGCGACTTGCCTTCAAAATGGAGTTTTGAAGAGAATTCCTTATTCAGCTGTACAATGGTGACAATTATTGAAATGATGATTTATCAAAGGAATCCCTCTGGGCTGCTGGTCTTCTAAGACTTTTCAGGACTGAATTAACTCAAACCCTAGACCTAGACTTAAAAATTCAAAAACTGACTTGTGAAGCTTTATGACTCATCCTAAACCAGCAGTGATATGCACGAGGGGAATGAATGACATAGACCACTCCATCAGAGTTATGGCATGCCTATTGAAATGCAACTGATGAAAACTAATGGAACACCTAAAATATGGAATGCAAAAATAGTTTTGATCTTTGATGGAGGGATAACTTAGACCGACTCTAACATTGGCTCCAATAGGGATGGTAGCTCCTTGGAGATGCCAAGAACTGTAGATCTATGTAAGAGCTGGACAGTGCTTTCATCCATTGGGCGATGGAGTCATTATTCCGACAAAAAATCTTGAGAATTTGACTGAAAAAACAAACATTTCTTTGACCAAACTAGACTCGAAACTAAAGATTAAGACAACTGACTTGACAAACTTAGACCCACAAACTTTCATTTTCAGAATTATAGCCTTCACTTCAGGCCCCAAACTGAAGATGATAAGTTAGTGTACATGTGTGAAAGAACAAAAGTAAAATGATATGTACAATGATGATGAATTGAGCAGAAAATACTCAAAAGTAATATCTCTTTAATAGCCGGACATTGATCGGCCCTCCAAGATATTCATCTTCGTTCATCTCTTTGAGAAGGAAAGCGTTTTGGCTGCGATATGCTGCAATCTTATAAGGTCCTTTCCACAAATTTTCAAATTTTCCATGCTTTCCCTTGCCTTCATGACGAGCATCCCATCTTTAAACAACCTCATCCATCTGAAATGTATCTGCCTTTGCTTTCCGGTCATAATTCCTTTTGATACGCTCCTGCAATTTGCAAGTGTTTTGAAATACCTCCTCCCGTGTCTGCTGCAAATGAATCATCTTATTTATTCTTCTCTGCATAGGATCTTCTTCACTACCCACTTCTTGAAGCAATTTGACTACCGGGATAACAAGTGAAGTGGGAAAAACCGTGTCTGTTCTGTACACCAACTCGAAAGGAGACATACCAATAGACTTTTTCTGACTCACCCTATCAGCCCATAATGCATTTATCAACTTCTTGTGCCAACCCTTTTTTTTCTAATTTCCAACAATTGCTTAATGATATTGACCAAAGACTTGTTCGATGACTCCGCCAATCTGTTTCCTTGAGGGTGGTATGCGGTTGAATGTCCCAAGCTGATATTGTACTTATAACAAAACTCAATCATCATTTTTGAATTAAACACTGCTGCATTATCTGTGATTAGCTTACTTGGACATCCAAAACGTGACAAAATCTTGGTCTCAAGAAAAGAAATAATTACCGCATCCGTAGCTTGTCGAGTAGGAATTGCTTCAATCCATTTTGTGAAGTAGTCTGTGGCTGTCAATATCCATCGATGCTATCCTGATGATGCCGAATGAATTTCACCAATGAAATCCAATCTCCATTGCTGAAAAGGTGCGCTGACTTCAATTGGTTTGAGAGGCAAAGGCTGGAGCTTCTGCTTTCCTTGAAAAATTTGGCATTCGTGACAATTTTTAACAGCCTTATATACATCTGAAAATAATGAAGGCCAGTAATATCCTACCCTTAGAATCTTGTTTGCTGTAGTCTTCCAAAAAAGATGACCCCTGCAGTCCCCTCTATGATAATCTTCCATGACTCTTTTAGCTTCGTCCTCAACCAAACAATTTAATAACATTCCACCAGGGTCTTTCCAAAACAATGTTGAATCTAGTATGCAAAATTTTGTAGCCTTCAATTTCAATGTTCTACTTCTATTTATCGGCATTCTAGGAGGTGAAGACAAATGCTGAAGTACATATAAAATATTAGCATACCAAGGAGAAGAAAGAAACATTTCAGATACCTGAATTGATGGGTTCTCCTAATCTTCATCAGACATGGCAGCAATCAAATTTATGTCTAAAACTTGTAGATTTGTTTCAACCATTATCTTGGCAAGTCCTTGACCTTTGATCGGCTTGGTGGGTTTAATTTCAACATCATACTCTAACAACGCAGCAATCCACTTACCTCTTCTACCTTCCGGATCTGCCTGTACTAAAATATATTTAACTGCTGCGTTAGGAACATAAGCTAGAATATGAGAATGCAATATGTAGACACGAAAATCTTTCAAGGCTTTCACAAGCACAAGTGCTTGCTTCTCAATGATATTATATTTCAATGCTACATCTCTAATAATCCGACTGAAAAAAGCAATGGGTTTTTCAACACCTCTTTTTTGCATTAGTACGGCTACCAAAGTGTGCTCAGAAGCAAATGAAAACAAAATAAAGTCTTGAGTGTAGTTGGGACTGATAAAAATAGGAGCTGATGAAAGAGATAACTTCACTAAATTAAATGATTTGACTGCCTCTTCGGTCCACTTTACCTGACTGTCCTTCTTGAGAATGCTTGTGATCTCTCTAAGATGCTCCACTAGATTTGGAATAAAGCGACACAAAAAATTCAGTTTTCCATTGAAGGAATGAATTTCTTTCTTGTTCCGGGGTTGTTCAATTTGCTGAATGGCTTCAACATGTGCTGGGTCAATACGTATGCCATCTTTAGATGTGATGTGGCCAAGAAGTTTTCCCTCATCCATGGCAAAAAGACTCTTTTTCGGATTCAACGAGATGCCATATTTTCTGCACTTTAGGAAAACAATTTTCAAATGATACAAATGTTCCTCATCTGAATTTGAAAATACAGTCAAGTCATCAAGATAAACAACTAAAAACACATCTTTCTCATTGGCGAAAGCCACGTCCATTGCATGCTGAAAGGTATCTCCTGCATTTTTCAAACCAAAAGGCATCTTTACATAATTAAATGTTCCCCATGGAGTGGTGAATGTTGTCTTGTCATGGTCATCCTCATGCACTAAAGTCTGATTGTATCCTGAATAACCGTCGAGTAGTGACATCCTTGATGCTCCAACTACTCGCTCCAATATATGATCCATTTTGGGCAGCGGATAATTGTCTTTTAAAGACACCTTATTCAAATTTTTGAAGTCAATGCATAAACGAATCTCACCTGTCTTCTTCCTTACGGGCACCAAGTTTGATATCCAATCTGAAAATCGGATAGGCACAATGATTCCTGACTTATACAACCTATTTACCTCTTTCTCAATTGATGGCAGCAGTTTCGGATTGATTCTCCTCAACTTTTGACGAAAAGGGTTCTGATTTGGCTTGATAGGAATAGTATGCTGGATGATGTTTGTGTAATATGTTTTAAGATCTGAGTAATCCCATGCAAATACATCAGAAAATAAAGACAACAATTTCATATATTCAGCTTTTACCTTTGGTGATAGTGACCTTGATAACTTAACCATCTTGGGATTTTCAGCTGTCCCAATGTTTACCTCTTCAACACCCTTTTCAGTCGGTCTCAATGTCGGTTTGCGGGCCACATCATCTTGGTCAAACAGCTCCTCTAAAGGAATCAATCCTTTAGGAATAATGTTGTCCTTAAGTTTCAACACATCCATTTGATTTACTTGTATATTGTCATCACCATCATCATTTTCGGTATCTATTGAGGAATCTTTGAACTTACCCTTATTTTGCAGAAACTCATTGATCTCTTCATCATCTTGAAAAACTTGCCAACATCATTGATTATCTAGAACGGTGGGACGATGCTTCACATGAATCTCAAATTTGTTGCTAGAATTCATTGGAATTTTTAAATTGCTTGCTGCCTTAGCAAGTCCATTAGCAACACCATTTTGTAGGCGAGGCACACATGTCAAGGTATAATCAGAAAATAACTTCAAAATATCTAAGACTGCATTTCGATATGCCCTCATGCGAGGATGTTTGGCCTGAAACTCACCCTTAACTTGCTTTATCACCAACTCGGAATCACCATAGACCGCAATCTTCTTTTCTTTCAGTTTCTTAAGAATATTTAGGCCAGCAATGAGAGCCTCATATTCCGCCTCATTATTTGAACAATCAAATGCTAGTTTATAGGAACACACTCTCACCTTGCTTGGAACTTTGTCTTGAGCGGAACAAGGACTTCGAATCCAAACACTAATACCAGCACCATCACTACCTACCGTGCCATCGAAATCCATGGTCCAGAGACCATCTTCATCCTCCTCCAAGTGCTGAAATTGTACTGCCTCTGATTTTTCTATTTGCTGCCCCTTTTCTTTAGTTGTTTGCTCCATGATAGCTTGCTTTTCTCCTCTTTCTTTTTGTAGTACTGCTATGAAATTTTCAGTGATCTCTAGTATATCTTCTGCTTGAACTAATTGACTATCTATATCATTAAAACTATCAGCAAATAAAACAAACGACTCCAATTCTGTATGTACATAATTTACAGGATGATTGATCGGATTCTCTTTACTAGTTATCATATATTTCATCTTTTGCTCGCGATATAGCTTTCTCATTTGACCGAAGACTGGAATTGTGGCATAAGAGAAGTCTAACTATAGAGTACCCTTCAACTTAGCTCCCCAAGATCTCGAAAGTAGCATACCAAAATGTGGAGGAATGTCTGCCACAACCACATCCATCAAGACATTTTTCGCTGGGATCTGGTCTAAGCTAACAACCAAATCTTTGATGAGCCCAATACATCTCACACGGCTGGAATCAAATGAATACAAATCATGATATTTTCTGGTAATGTCTAACCCCATCTTCTCCATGATTGCCTTTGGCATCAAATTGTGTGAAGCACCCGAATCGAACATGGCATAATGCAAGACATATTCATGCAATCTCAAATTGATATAAAAGGGAGGAACATCACTATCAGGGGACTGACCATCCAATGCTGGCCCAAAGATCAGTTTGGGCTGATGATCTTCAATGTTCACTGTGGCAAGCATGGGATCAAAGTTTAGAATTTTGGAGACTTGACCTCGGTAGCTGCTGTTTTTCATGATTTCAGTCAAGGGAATAGATATTTTTAATTTGGAAATTTCATTTTCCAAACTAAATGCTGAAACCTTTTCGACTTCTTTGACCGGAACCTCTCTCCTATCTTTGATCATAGCTGGCTGATTCGTCCTTTTTGCTGCTGATATCTTACTAGTTGTGGGATCAATTGTCTCTTTTCCTTTCTTCGGCGGTATCGGTGAATCCATCTTTGGTGCTGTAGCTTCCTTTCTTTTCTGAATGGGATTGATAGGCACATCTCGTTTCCTCAATGAATACTACTTCTGTTGAGTGGACAAGGCATTCAAATATCCTCTTTGGTAATCATCTAAATCTGCATCATTAGCTAAGATAAAATCTTCGTCTTGCTGGGCGCCTGAACTTTCTCCATACTCATCTTCTTCAGTGATGTAAATGGGTAGATCATCAGGAGTAAAGAAGTGATTTTGGTCCCCTGCTACATTAGCATCTTCATCTGAATCTTGAGTTAGAAAATTCTGCAAAAGAGGAGTTTTGATTGGTTGTTGAGGTGCTGGCTCTTGTACTCTTGGTTCACGCTGCTTGATTCTGTACTGAGGTTGTTGCTAGCCACGGTAATTTGGATTACGAATCTGCTGTTCTGATTTGTCAAAGTTGAGTCTTTTGAACATCTTGCGAAGCCAAGGTGGTTCTGATGATGTAGATTCTTCCTTTATAGTCACTATTTTCTCTGCCTTCAAACGTGCTCTCTTGTCGTTCAGATTTGCCTCAACATTGACAGCAATCTTTTGCATATCTTCTAAAGTAGGCGGATCTCTATCCCGTAATGAGTAAGCCATTTGGGAATTTAAGAAGAGTTGATTTTCTCTCCGGATCAAAGCCATCCGGGAATTTAAGAAGAGTTGATTTTCTAGATGGTCTTAAATCATCAGGGACACAATTATAAACTGTATTGAACCTGATAATGTAGTCTTGGACAGACTCACCGGGATTGCGTTTGATATTATTATACTCGGCATTAATATGAAGCGGATCCTTTCTAAGTTCCCAACGATCAAGAAACTGCTTCTGAAGTTCAGCCAACGTAGGTATACTTCTAGCTCCCAAGCCTCTGAACCATTTTCTTACCTCTCCTCCGAATGTTTGCACAAACAATCGCATAGTTACATGCTCGTCATCAATCTCATATAAATCATAAAAAGTTGCCATTTTGTCTATGTGCTGCAGAGCGGACACACTGAGGAGTGCCATCAAATAAAGGAATTTTACTCTGATAGTCCACGAGCATATCATGCAATTGCTGAGGTAAAGCAAGAGGTGCAAAGCGAGCAACCATTGCTCTAGGTGGATTTATTCTCGGTGTTGTTGGCGGAGTGGATGCTGCTACTGTATGGGGAGTATGCGGAGGTGTATGCAGAGGAGAAGCAATGTGGGATGAAGAAGGGGAATTAGCTGTAGATTCGGAGTAAGTAATTATAGGCTGCAAAGGAATGGGAGGAATGAAAGGCGGTTCAGTAGGAACTCTAGAGGTAGATGCTGTGACGGTGGATCCAATGTTTTCAGATATGGCTTCTAAAAACTCAGAAAGATTGGCTGCTTTGATGGTGGTCTGAAGGTGCCTCAAGATAAAATTGTCAATTAACTTATTATGCCTTTAAAATTCAAGAGTTGCAGCAAAGTCAGGATTTGGAACAATAGAATCGAGAGCGTTTTCGGACTTGGTTTTGAACAATGACAATTCAAACCTTGCGTCGAAAGGAAGTTATTCAAGGTATTCAAAAAGTGCAGGACATGAATGAGATTTAACCAAGGGAGTCACCGAGCTTTCTTGACAGAGGATTTTTCGAATCAAATTTGGATTTTCATAAATAGGAGGTGGATTCAGATCTAGATTAGCTCTTGTATGTATTTTTGAAGCCAGTGTATTTATCAGGAGATCAAAAGAATGAAAGTAATTCAGCCAATCGTTTGCTAGACTCAATCATCCAAAGGTCTAGAACGATCAAAGGTACTGGGGTGATCTGTAAATTAAAGTTTCGCAAGCTAACCAGAGATCGACTGAAGCAACATTTATCTACTTCCGCTTATGCATAGCAAGAGCGTTTCGAAAGCTACCTGGCGTGACTTCAGACTCCGTCTAAGACTTGTGAAACAAACTCATCAACAAGAAAACCATTTGAGATTTTTTCCCCAGTATGGTCGCCACTATGTTAGCGCTCAAATCTGCCTTAGGCTGAAATAAGGCAAGACTCAAGGCCACATCAAACCACGCTCAGCCTCGTAGCTAGCCCTACGAGGACAGGAGAAGGCTCTCTCCGGGTCAAACTCAGCAAAAGATAATCGAAAAGGCTCGAGATGACCGAATTGATGACTGATTTTAGGCTAGGTATTAAGTACAAAGAGTTTAGGATTGATTTTTTTTATGATTTTGTTGAAATCAAGGGAAAGGCAATTTTGGGTGCGGGGATGAGGCACAGTTTTTGCAGAGGTCCACTTGGGGCAAGAGAGGCGATTTTTTTGATGCCTTAAAGCAGGTGAGATGGGTAGATCAGATCGGTGAGGGGCTAAGGAGAGCAAGGGGTCTCAAGGATTCTCCTTAAACTAAAGAAAACATAGAATATTAAACAAATTTAAAGGCATAGCATAACAATTTCATGGATTCTACCTTAACACTTCATTTGCTTAATAAGAGAAGATTCAATAGATAATGATGCACATACACAACTTACAAGTACTGAGAGAAACACACTATCAACACATAAAGCCACATGGATCCCAAATAGTGTTGCAAAACCCTGGTCTTTCCTTTGCCAAAAATGCTGATAAGATATGTACAATATAGTCTCAAGCTATCCCAAGAGTCCAACCTCTGCTACTGAATGAAAAATTACATATATAGACCAAGCCAAACCATTCCCTAACCTCTAGGGGTCGAGCTCCTCCTTCTAGGAGCTATTTCAACCAATTCTAAACTTAGCACTACAATCTAGGCAATCAAAACAACTTGCCTCTATAAGCTTGGAAACCAATTCATTCATAATTTTTTTGCCATTTTATGAATGAATCTTATAGAATAGGTAAAAAGTGTCATGTCAACATGAAATTACATTAATTACATCAAAGAGGATGAAAAATCCCACCAAAAAGTCAAAACTAGTCAATGTTGCGTTTTCCTGGGCTGAAGGTGCAAAACTGGCAAATTTTCCCAACGCGTAGCGCGCCTTTCAGGCCACTTTTGAGGTACTTCCCAGCATCCAAATGAGGCACAAGTGGGCTTGTTGGAAAGGTATGGATGTCTAATCTCCAGCCCAAGTGGAATTTCTCAATTTGGTGGCCATTTTCTTCTCCAAAATTGCAATCTCCCAAGATTGCTTCCTGTGTGTCCAAAAAGTGGCAGAAGGTCATTTTTTGCTTGTTTTTTGACCTTTTGGGGGCTCAAATCTCCATGAAACTTATTGGCAGTGTCTGAGCAAGTGTATTTTTTCATGAAAAATCCAAAAATGCAAACCTTTCTTGAAATGGACCTCCCCAACTTAGGGGTAGCGTGCTTGAGCCCTACGCGTAGTGCGACTTTTAGATGCGTTTTGGAGGCCTTCCCGATGTCCAAATTGGGCGCAAGATAGCTCGTTGGAAAGTTTTTTGAGTCTACTTTCCAAAGAAACTGGAATTTGTAAATTTGGAATTCATTTTCCCTGTAAAAAATCAAATCTCCCAAGACTGGTCAAAATGTGCCAAATGAGGCTGCCTCAAGGTAGAGTGCTGTTGCAGTCAACTTTTGAATGCCTTCCTAAATTCCAAATTGAGCTCATTATAGCTCATTGGAACGCTCTTTGTGTCTAGTTATCATTTGACTCATCAAGAAAGTCATTTGGCTAACCAAGCTAGGAGAAAACTTGATTTTCCCAAGGTCACTTAAGAGGTGCATTCGATTCTCCCGAGGCAACGATATTTTTGACATTTCTCTAAAACCATGACACCTGTGTAAAAAGTGAAGGATATTTTTCTTCTTTGGCATGTTTTGGACAAAAAAATCTCTCAGTTTTCCAAAATTCATCTTTGATTGCTCAGAAACATCATTTGAGTAAAACCTACCCAGATGTGTGGAACAATGGATTTTGTCGAAATGAAGCGAAATGAAGGGGATAAGAGGCTTCTAAATTCTTGGGGAAATTTTTGGAAGTAGGGAGGGATGTTAGGAAGAAGGGGAAAGTGGAATCGCGGAGATCAAGTGAGGGGAAGGGGTCCAAACGGGCAAAACACAGGCCTAGCCTAGAAAATTGCCAAGTTGTGGCAAGAAACTAGGGTTTGTGCAAAAATGAGGAATTTGGGGGATCTCAGTGATGGGAAGTGTTTAATAAGGTACATGAAGGATAGGGGAAAGTGTATGAACATCTGGATACAAGTTTTGCTAATGATTTGACCATTCAAGAGAAATTACCTCCAAAACCCTAAGAGAGGGAAAATGACTTTGC
Source organism: Pinus taeda (assembly GCA_000404065.3). Taxonomy (NCBI): domain Eukaryota; kingdom Viridiplantae; phylum Streptophyta; class Pinopsida; order Pinales; family Pinaceae; genus Pinus; species Pinus taeda. The sequence continues at coordinate 48,478 of APFE031180886.1, read as the reverse complement.
CTGGCGCAACTGAAGCATGAACAAGGTGTAAAATGGACTCATTAGATGACTGACATGATAATGACAACCCTATGAATGATGATAGACTCAGCTGGAAAGCGAAATAGGACTGACATTTTGGGCAATTTTGAAGGGTGAAAGCAAACTAGACCTAATGCCTAGTGACCAAATTTTGCTTGAAGACTCACTGAAATGACAAAATTTGACCTTGACACTCTGAGACCACTTTGCAAGAGCATATTTGATCACTGGAGGAAGGTTGGAAAGACTGACACTAACACTTCCAATGATAGTATGTAAAATCAATAAGTACAATGACAACATATTCTCCAACTTACAAGAATTCTTAGAATATGAAATATATATACCCAATATTCTCATCATGGACAAAGCATATCAAATAAATGTCATCTTCTTCCAACTCTACATCAGATTCTCTTTGTACAAAAATTGCTTCAAAACCATGTCATCCATGATTGAATCGAAAGATGCCTTTGACATTTCCTCCAAGCTCAATTTGTTCCTTTCCCACTTCAGGTTCAAGTTGGAGGTCAAACTTAATGATTCCTTCCACTTTAGCCAATTAATCTAGCCTAGTTCCATAAACAAAATGTTGTTTCCCGCATTTATAACCAAGATTTAAGGTAAAATAATCATGACCTTGCTTTTATAGATGAATTTGGACAGAAGTATGCAAAATGTGTTTTTGAATACTTTACCTGAAGGGATACAAAGACACAATTTGAACAGATCTAGAGGATAGATATTCATGCAAACGTAAGAATCCTACATATGAAATTTACTATTTTCCATGAGAAATGGTGTTGACCATGTGAGTTTTATTTGCCTGCAAGGTTGTTGGGCATGCTTAATCCCCTCACTCAAGCCATCCATATGTGAAGGATGCATCATTGATGAAACTGAGTAGGCTGCATTACATGCTTGAATCTGACTTGTTGCATAACTAATACATATATATAAAGTTGTGCATATTGTATGGGTTTCTAATATGAAAATCCCTGTGCTAGTTGCTAATATGAATGATTTTGTAAGAGTGCCAAGATGAAAAGCACCACACAAGTCGTTAAATTTCTTTTCACTAATGAACTTGGCAAGTTGGAGGAGCCACATATTATTATGTCGAAACACACTACCATGTGAATTTTAGCTGCATGAGAAACAATGTTGATCATAATTACAACCTCTTCACTAAAGTTATCCCTATGCAAAATAATGCAAATTTGAGTAGAATCTATTACAAACTTGAATATGACTAGGTCGCGATGCATTCTAACAATGCATGGATTTTTGTAAATCCACATTATGTAGTTGTATCTTGTTAATTGTAGATCACAATGGTTTGTTCTACGCTAGCAACAATTAGTCCAATGTCCTTTTCTTAGCCCAATGACAATTCCACTCTAATCCAATAGCAATGACATAAACCATTAATTCACATTGACAGTAACTATAGATAGAACATAAACAATAAATGCAGAAGACAAGAGAACACCAGTATTTGGCTAAAGCTGGGAAAAAACCCCCAGAGGGGGAAAAACATTAATTAATCCTTCTTATTATCAAATATTGAATGTTCAAAAGAGAGATAATATCCAATAGAGTATAATGATGAAATTCAAAGTCAATGTGACTTGAATTTTGCAAAGTATCCAAACCAATATCCGACTGATGAAGTCAAAGTCAGATCTAATAAGCTTGATGAAAGTCAACAATTCTGAAAAGTCAACAATAGTCAACATGCCCTAGCATGTCTAGTCAACGGTGGTCAAACAACAGTTAGATGGCCTCCAATTAGCTTGGTCAAATCAACAGGGAACTCGACCTCTTCAGCAAGTCAAAGTCAACCCAAAACAAAGATCAAAACTTGGTCAGTCAAAGTCAACACCTTGATGTTAAAGTTTGTGGTTTGCATACAGTCAATGCTGGTCAACCTGGCCAGAAAACCTCGAAATCTATGCTAGAATATGTGGCTTGCCCAAACAGAGTCTCTTCCACAAAAATCACAGTCAAAATGTCCCTAAAAACCCTTGGTCAATGCTGGTCAAAGTTAGCTATAGAAAAGTCAACGCAGAGAAAACATAGATGCCCAGTCAACCCTTTGCACATGTGAGATGAATCTATTGCCTTAGATGTGTACGAACCAATCAGAAAAGAGAAAATGTTGTGTGTGAGATATGCCAAATCAGGTGAACATGAGGCTATATTTATAGTGGTTGGTGTGGGTGAAGAGACATGTCTTTTCATCAAGAGGGCCAGCATGAATAGGGGCTAACTTGAGCTGACACGAAAAAGAGGCATTTGTAGGAGGACAAAAATACCAAAATTTCAAATGAAGAATGATGCCATCAAGTGTGCTTCAAGGATGAAGAGTGCCATCAAAAGAGGGGCTGCCAAATAGGGAATTCATCCTTAGTTGCCAACTTTAAGATATCTCCTGATGACAGGGAGACTAGATGGTTAACATTATTTCAATAACAACATTTTGAATGTTGCCAACTTTAAGACATCTCCTGATGATAGGGAGACTAGATGGTTAACATTATTTCAATAACAATATTTTGAATGTTTGAGGAAATGCAGAGCACCTTATATATAATCTCTAACACTATAAATATTAGTATTAAAAAAACGCAAAGCTAATATCATGGTTTGCAATTGGACAATATGATACACCACCATTATTATCTTTAAATATTATAGCAAAAACTGTAGAATTTTGTAGAATTTTTCTACAAATTAACTAGCTTTGATACCATGTAGAACTTTTTCTATAGATTAGCTAGCTCTGATACTATGTAGAAATCCCTTGTAAATCACCTGATAATGCAATGTACTAAAGCAAAACACTTGATCTACTTCTACAAACAATTTAGCGGAAGCTTAATCAACCATGAGCAACATCAATAAGAACACATATAACCGATAAGAAGGAATCAATCACACATAACACAGAATAATTTACCCGGGGAAAGCACCTACGTAAAACCCCATCTCTGTATTATCATACAAGTGGAAATATAGTCCGGATTACACAAAGCCTTAGCTCATAAGGTATCCAGCTCTCAGTAGAATCTGTTTGCTGCTCATAGATAGTCAAAGGCTTCTCACAAACCTTCTCCTCAGCCCTCCAAGCCTCCTATTTCTATGCACAGTTTTCCTGGGTCCTCCAGCTGCAACCTGTGTGATTCTCACCTCACACACAACACTGACCTCTGAAATAACTCCACAAACCTGAAGGAGATAAATCCTCATCATGGATGAGCTTCCTTTATAGGAAAAATATTCATCCAACTGATAATACACTGTCCTTTCTCTGATCTCAACTGGGTCTCTATCTGAACTGACATGCATCAGTGATTCATGAGAGAATACTCAGTTATCTGAAAATAATAGTTGTCACATGCATGCAAGCATTAACAAACTATATCTCATTATTTTAACAACTTGTTAAAATAATCTAACTGGACTTGACTAAGTCAACTAATACTCTCATTATAGAACTCATACTTATTCCCTCAAACAGTGGAGGAAATTAAGGATAAATTCCTCAATCAGTGGGACAACTCATGTGCATGCTCACAAAGACTTCAAATTCAAATTTCCTTAACTAACTAACTCAACTGAATTAAAATTAATTAATATTTCCAATTGCTGTAAAGACCAAAATCGATTTTACTTCCTATAGATAGACTAGGGACTACTATAAATAGGAAGGGACCCAGAAATGTTATTTTTAGAACTTTCTATTTTTAGCAGTTTCACCTCTCATCCAAGGTGGCCAATGACCTCATTGGCAAAACTGCTATTTTTAGACATGCTATTTTTAGGAGTTCTATTTTTAGCACATTCTAAAATTAACATTTCTTGTTGCACATTTTTCAACAAAAATTGAGTATTCCATGCAGGTTATTCCTTTGGGCATACATGAATGACAATAAAATGAATTGAGATATAATGTCTAGATTATCAAGTTGAACATTATCATACATTTGGTTGCTATAGTCTTATTGGTTTAGGAAGTGGTGGCAACACTCCAAAAATTGATGATCCTTCAATAAAGACAAGTGACCATCCTTCTATCAAGCCAAATGTATATCTTTTCATGAGGGAATGCCATTGAAATGTGCCCACAATTCTCCGAGCGTGCCTTCCATTATTGAGATATAGTGGTACTCTTTGCAAAATTAAGCATTAATAATTGAAGCAACAGACTTGGAAATTTATTCAGCATCAATTTCTGGAAAACTGAATACAAGAGATGAAAGTAATGAATATGCAAGAGCCAATACCTAACCTAAGTGCACCCCCTCTCATAATCACTTGTAAATAAGACTTTTGAAGTTTATAACTTAATAATGATAGGGTAAAACTATGAGGAACAACCACTCTCAGTAACCTCCTATGTTGTTGGATTTTAAATAGATGCACATGTTGTGTAGTGGGGCACATGACAAAGGTAATGCAAGGTTGAATGGTATTTCAAACTACCATGACATAATATGGTAGTTTACATGCATTCATTTGTGACGACAAGTAGGATGAAATCATAGTTGTAATTTATCTCTTCCATTTGTTTTACCCTCCGTGCTCTTGAAAATAAGATATGCATTTCTCGAATACACTTAGTAGTCAATGTTATTAAATTACATAGCAAAAATATGATTCATTTTATAATGTTAGAATACATTTTTGCTCAACAAAAAAACTATGAATGGTTAATGTGGATCCACTAATGGTTTCACTATGGACCATGAGATGCATGGCATGTTCAGTGGCATGCCTTGGAATGATAACTAAGGATGGTTTATGACCTTTATGGTGACATAAATGGTTGAATGGGGAGAGTACCAATCTTAGGGGTTTTGTTTGTTGAATGTCTAGATCTTCTGAGATCATGTATATCTAGTGAATCTATGGTTATATTTGTGTGTTAAGGTTATTTATAATTAATCCCATCTAATTTCTACAAAATAGATTCCCTTAGAGCCATTAAGTATAATGTCAAGCAATATGGACAAGGAAGAGATGTTGTTGCCTTCAGTTAATATTTTCCATCCTCTACCCAACTTTGATTGAGTCTTGGTCTGATAATTTATTTGCTCACAATCAAAATGTTCCATCCGCTCTTATTCAACCTCTATTACCAAGATATTTTCATGTTTTGATGTTGTAGTGTGTAACATTTTTATTGTTAATATTGATGGTATTTGTAATGGCAATGCCGCTAATATGGATCATTATATTCATGAGCATCATCGTCATTTAGATCCATTTGATTATTTACTCCTTCAAAATACTTATCTAGTACTGAATACTAGTGATGATAACACAAAATTACACTTGATTTTTCACATATCTAAGAAAGGTTCCAATACCAAAGTCATACGAGCTTACAATGCTATTTTTTTAAGAATAGGTATCTGTTATTCAATTATATATTTTATTTAAATTTGGTCATTAGGTGTAACAACCTCGAGTTAAAAGTTTATGTAATAAAGTTAATAAAGACAAATAAGAACAAGGTCACGGGACACGTATTCCAAGTCGAATGGTGGGGAAAACATCCTAGTGGCTGTTCATTTCGGTTAATTAATGGCTAAGGAAATTGGAAAAGGCAAATAGGCATTTATTGGCATTTTATTTATGAAATAATGGAAAATAGGAGAAAATTTTTCAGTTAAATTATGGCTTTCTCTTCTATTCTCTTATTCTCTCACACTCTTGCACACCTAGAGTTTTCTTGGAGCATTCTTGGAGTATGATGGATTTGAAGAAAGAAGGCAAAGGAAAGCGATAAAGTGCAAGGGAACAAGTGGATCAACACCTATATTTAGATTTCTTTGTAGGGATCGAGTTCCATGTATGGTTTCCTTGCTAGTTTTGGCATGCATAACACATGCATGTGGTTTCTTGGTTATGAGTTGTCATTGGCATGGATGATTGTCTAGATTGATAGTGGTTTTGCCTAGCCTTGCCATTTCCTGGATATCCATGGTGCTGTGGGTTTTCCCATTTGTTTTTTGGTTGTTGCTCATGTTCCTTATGGTTGTGAGTTGAGTTATTAGTTCCAGGAGCCTTGGTTGGACAAACGCTCTCGAAGCCCTGGAATAGGTTGGGTTGAGTTACTAGTCCTAGAATACTTGTTTGGACAAAAAATTTGGAGCCTTTGGTGGGTTAAGTTACTAGTCCTAGAATACTTGGTTGGATAAAAAATTTGGAGCCCTTGGTGGGTTGAGTTACTAGTCCTAGAGCCTCGGTTGGACAAACACTCTAGAGGCTTGTGACAACTGTGGGTTGAGTTACTAGTCTTGGAGCCAGGTTAGAAAAAATACTCTAAAGCCCTGGATAGCTTGGGTAGAGATAGGTCTGGTGATGGTTAGTGATTTTTGACCGTGAGGGGAATCAGTGGTTGAGGTTTGAGGTGGTTTTTCCTTTAGAAGCCCTATTTTGGTTTTGTTTTGGTTATTCCATGAGACCCCACATTCATGCTCGGAATATGGCATGGGGGTGATTGGCTTAAAGAAATATTTGGTTCAACCCAATCTATGATTGCGTGATACGTGGAAGTCCCTCACTTGGTTGGATTTGCATATGTTAATAAGAGCTCTTTCCCTCTTGTGTTCTATGTGTAAATGTACTTGTTATTATGTGGCTATGATGGTTGTTCTATTATTGTTGTTTATCTAGTTATATGTTAGTTACACGCATGGTTTTATGAAAGTCTTGAGTTATGACTCTCATCATGTTTTGGTTAGTAGATGAAATTTTAATCAATGAATGGCCTAATAGATGATAATGCAACTATTGTGAGAGGGCATCATACCTTTTTTACGATTCTCAGATAAGTATGAGACCCCTATGATCATATATGCAATTATAATTTCTAGATTACATGTTCATGATGTGTTTAATGAAACGTATGTCATGGATAGGCCTGATTAGGTCAATTTCTTGTCTAAATTTTATGTGAGAGGCTTTGTCCTGGTGCCATTAATTGTTCTATAAAGTTTCATGAAGTCTTGGGCAGTGGTATGGAGACTAGCCTGAAAAGTGGCTTAATTCTTGCAGTCGCTGGCAAAAAATTAGTTGAAAAAGTTTGCAGTTGTGTGGAGGCCTTGTTGTGAGAGCGACTGTAGGGTTATAGTCACATGGAGGGCTTTTCATGGGAGTGAATGGGGGTTTAGTTAAATTAAAACGAAAGTTAACTCAGGGGTTGGGCACCTGAAGTGGTTGGTTAGCCCTTGGGGGTCCTATATCTCTTAAGGAGGGTCAGTTTGGTTCTGGTTTGTTGATTCCACTTCCTTAACTATAATTAGGGAGTTGAATCATATCATAGTAACTCTTTGTCACATATTTACCCCAGTGGATCGGTTCGCTTGGGTAAATGCGGGAGGAGGGTGTTACAGAGTGGTATCAGAGCATAGTTCAACCCTTGGACTAGATGGGCTGAATGTGTTTATCATGCATATATGCAGGTTGTATATGTGCTTGATGTGTATGGATGGTGATGGTCATTGTTATAATTGTGTTGGCATGTAGAAGTTGATGAAGTTGTTGTTAGGATGTGTTTGTCATGAATGCATGTCAATTGTATATGTGTTCGTTATGCATGTCAGTGTATATATGTTGTTATGCAGGCACTGTCATGGTTATGGTTATGCATGCATGGTAGGTCAAGCATGCATCATGGTGGTCGTTGCATGTAGTTTACATCATCATGATGTTCTTGGTATGTTATGATGCTAATATGTTGGTTGAGAGGAAGTAGGAGATGTAGATTATTAGAGTGAGGTTGTAGCACTGGATCTAGGGGTAAGAGCAGATTGTCATACAAGTTTGTATGTTTGGCACGCAAGTATGTTGGTTAATGGTTGTTATAGGCATATGGTTATGTACATGCGTGTCATTCTATTGTTGTTGTGGTTACATGTATGATATAGGATAGTTTCTCAATACGATCATATGCACGTGCACCAAATAGTTATGCATGGTAGTTAACTTGTTGTTATAGGCATTGCAGTCATATTTATGATGGTTATGGTTATTTCATTTAAGATCTCCATGTTATATGTATTGTGTTAATCTTGATTCGCCCGTGCAAACAATCATGGTTATGGTACTCAGATATGAGTCGATATATTTTTGATATTGTGTCATACTAATATGGACTGACTTGTGCATATGTGATAGCCTCCCTTGAGATATATTGAGGTGAGATTTGGTTATGTCTTCTATTTGGTTTATCTAGCATGATATGATAAGTTGTATGAATGTTTGATTAATTGCATGATATGAGTATATGTCTATAAGATTGGATGAAGAAATTATCTTGTTTTAAGATGGTTGCACTAACACATTATGCGTTGAGACAACTTATATGCACTTGAGTGTAAGTGGGTGCTAGTTGTAGTAATATGATTAATGATTGTTAGTTGACTATGAAATGATTGTTAGTCTTGGTAAATGTTGATTTTAAATTAACTGGCATGATGTGTGACATATGTGAACAATTACATGATAACATGCTTAGTATTGGCATGACAAGGTACAATTGATTGTTTAAATAACTAACAACTGGGTGACGCAGAAGTACATAATAAGACTCAATTACAACAAGGTAAAAGGTAAAAGAGGAATTGGGTGAAAATTCCTTCGGCTATGTTTGGATACCGCAATTCCAAACGAATGAGTACTTCCCATGAATATAGGAAGTCTTCTTAAATTTATTTTTGTCTAACATTATGTGGCTGTATGCTAGATTCATGAACATGTATTTGACAAGTATAATAGTTGGTTTCTAGTTATGGCTAGATTCTTCAAGGAATTGGAGTCCCTTGAGAGATGGTATATGTACGTGTTCAGTTACAGGTCAACATGTTGGGTACAACAAGGTAAGGTATCCAGTATATTGTTATGTTTATTTATGCACTGATAATGTGTGTTTATGGTAGTACAATGTAGGGGATTGCATGGCAAAATAGATTGCCATGAAATCTTGAAGAAGCCTCAGGTTGAGCTTTCACTCGAAAGTATTAGGAACCCATGGGGTTGAGTCATGGTGTCTGTTGTTACTTTTGTGCTTTCAATCTTTTGTAATTTTCTTGTGCTTGATTTGTAGTTTTGTTTGTGTCTTGTTTTGTTGCTTGTGGTGTCATATTGCTATTGGTTTTTCATGGTTTATTATTGTTTTCTTTTGGTTCTTGCCTTTTATGTTTTGAGGGTCCAGGGGATTGGTTGGGAAAATAGAAAGTTAAAGGAGCTCAGGAAGAGATGAATGAAACCCAACATGTAATGTAAGACGCAGATGAAGCTCAGTGCATGTATAAGACTCGCTGAAGGCAAGAGTATGATAGTCAGTTGGATTAGTTGGGTCCATTGGGATAAGGGATGGTGGCAGGACAATCTTTAGAAAAGTAACCAGGTAAGGTAAAGTGAATGGATTTGAGGCATCAGATGCCTTGGCTATGTTGGGAACTATTGTTCTCTATGTTGTGCATGCAGTGCACGGATAAAGGGAGTTATCTTAACCTCAGCCTTATGATATCTGGTAGTTGTGTTGTGATTAGGATCATGTTGATGTCTACTTATGTATACATGTATGTATGTATCTCATTTTCTGATAGGGTCATCTGATATTATGATTGTTTTATGCTAATGTTTATTTGTATGTATGTTGTTGTTTGACAGTGTTTTTAGGGATCATTCTTATGGAGGAATGATTAATTATGCAGGTGAATGACACGAAGAGGTTCATGGTTATGAGGAATAAAGTGGGAAGAGTAACTCCAACAAATCTATGAGGTTAATCATGTGGATATGAATTGATATTAAGTGATTATATTATGTCTATGTTTATGCTATGGTAGGTAATGTTGAGGGATACATCAATTGAATGAAAACATTATGATTTGCGGCATGCTGAGACAAGCATGGATAATGGAAAGACACTAGAGGCATGGTTTCTTGGTAGAGTCAGTGCGGTCTCTACATATACAGTATTGGTGTTGTGTGCATGTAGCATATGTAGTACTATGAACATATACTATTGTGTGCATGTTGCATAAATGGTGTTGTGTGCATGTTGCATATGCGGTACTGTGTACATGTTATTTATGTGGTGTTGTGTACATATGGGGTTGTGTGCATGTTGCATATGTGGAACTGTGAACATATGGTGCGATCTACATGTCGTATATGCAATGCTGTGTATAGATGGTGTTGTGTACATGTTGTATATGCATTGTTGTGTACATGATGTACATATGGTGTTGTGCATATATGGTTCTAAGTACATGTTGTGCATGCGGTGTTGTGTACATGTGTTGTGTACATGTTGTACATGAGTTGTTGTGTGCGTGCGATGTTGTGTACATGTTGTACATGTGGTGTTGTGTACACATTGTGCAGATGGTTTTGTGTACATGTGGTGTTGTGAACACATTGTGCAAGTAGTGTTGTGTACATGTGATGTTGTGTACACATTGTGCAACTGGTGCTATGTACATGTGGTGCTATGTACACATTGTCTCGAGGCTTACTAATGATTTGATACTTCATTTGCCTTATTGGCCTCCAGTTGCCACTAAAATTTCGAGCGATATCCCTAAATTCGAAGGAAAATCTAAAGAGGAGCCTCAGGCCCATGTGATGACATATCACTTATGGTGTTCTTCCAATTCCTACATTGACGATTATGTTTGTCTTTGCCTCTTTCAGTGAACCTTGACAGGTGCTGCCGCAAAGTGGTACATCGAGTTTCCTTGAGGTACCTATATAGACTTCAACTCTTTGGCCATGGCCTTCATCACTCACTTCCAGTTACTAGTTCGCTATGAAACTGGTACCCACTTGCTCACATCTCTAAAATTGGATACCGTGACCCATATCTCTGATCACATCCATGAATGGAGGCGTCAGCGTCTCTTCATCAAGTTTGAAATCCTTGATGAGTTGTTGACCAAATGTTTCACAAAGTCATTCGTAAACAAAATCGTTGCAGATATAGAAATGGGAGGTTATGTTACAGAGGATTAAGCTATTGCTTGTGCCCAGTATTTGTATTTGGTTTACTCCCAACCTGGAATGTTGTATGAAATTTTTCCTGATGCTCCAAGGCCATCTTCAGATCGAGCATCTTTGAAGTCTCCAGATGTACCACCTGTTGATGGTATCATTGGATTAGTATTCCAAACTTCCACTAAAGCTTCTTCGAAGAAAAAATATGTTTCGAATACTAGTTCTAACTCTCCTTCGAAAACCCCATCGAATCTTGGTAAAACCTCCGAGGTCAATGCCGTCAAGTATACCGTGGCAGACAAAGCTTTGAAAGGTAAGAAGAAGGGTAAAGGTAAAGGAAAATATGTTACCCAAAAACAAGATCCTCCTAAGTCATCTGTTGATGATGCCTCCAAATGAAAGGCAAAATATCCTTGCCTCACTTGTGAGGAAGATCATTACACCAAGGATTGTCCCCAACGTGCAGACGTTAGTCGTTTATTGAAAGGGAATCCGACTGTTATGAAAGATCCATTTCCATCTCAACAGACTCAGGTTTTAGAACAACCAAAATCCTCTGCCTCATCTGGCTCTCAAGTTTACATGATGATGGGTTCACTGCCTATCTCTGTTGCCACCCAATCAAAAGATTATCAAACTCCTCAAAATCAGACGGTGGAAAAGGAAGCCACTGATATACCTTTTACTTCCGCTCCACCTAGTTCTAATCCTCTCCATATTGAGAGACCTAATCATGAATCTGTCATCCAACCACCTCCCAAAGGTGTGCTTTGGAATTCACCCTATAATTTGAACGCTAGAGCTACTCAACATTACAGTATTGTTGAAGATTTATCTCAAGTGCCTTCGGTGATGTCTGCTTTGGAAGTTCTCCAAACTTGTCCAACGCAGTGGAAATCATTATTGTCTGTTATAGGTGGAATCGATACTGCTGATTTGAACCTGATTACTTTTGATATAGAGAACTATGTTCCTCACCTTCCTCATCAGATTGCATTTTTTATTAAAGCAATTATAAAAGGAAAGATGATTCATCAGGCTGTTATTGATGAAGGTGCTTCCACCTGCATCATGTATGTTTCATATTGGAAAGCCATTGATTCTTTGCCTCTCAACTAGTCCCCGAATACCTTAGAAGCATTTGATGGTAGAGGCTCCCGTCCTTATGGTATTCTCACCAGTTTGCCCATCACCTTGGAAGGAAAGACTGTCGAGTTAGAAGTAGAAGTTGTAGATGCCAATCTGAATTACAACCTACTACTTAGGTGAAGTTGGACCCATGCCATGTTTTGTGTGGTTTCCTTTTTGTTCCAGGTGCTTTGTTTTCCTCATGAAGGAAAAATTGTCACCGTCGATCAATTGTCATTTTTGTCTTTCGATGCTTCAAATGACAACGTCCCATATGTGGGAAATTACTGATATTCCATATGAGGGTGTGGGGGCAGGTCTTTTCAAAGATTCTGCTTTAATGGGAACTTTTTCTCTGCCACCTCCGCATGTTGCCTCGATCAACATGATCTCTATCTCCAATGATCCGTGGATCATCCCTACTTCGGATCAAGTTGATTCGTTTGGTGATGCTATGCCACTAAGTCCTTTTGAATAGGCCTATCAAGAAGTTGTCTTGGCTTCAACGACTGCTTCCAAAAGTCATATTGTTCTCAATATCCACCTGGATACGTATTCAAAATCTCCTTGGCTTTGTTCTTGGGATTATTCTGATCCCTTGAACGAGATATTCCCCACCAACAAGAGTATCGTTGAGGTTATGTCTCCAGAAGAAACCCCTTGGAAAGATGCCCATCATCGTTCCTTGTTTCTTCCAAGTCTAAGTGAGATTCTTTCGTGTCTTGAGCCTTTTGTTTCTCATAAATCGATGCATCCACTTCAAACACCTGTTTTGGTGCACAAAGTTTTTTCCGAAGGTAATATGGGAAATATTATTGCAACCATGTCGATTGACATTTCCATTAAACCTGGAATCGAGAACATTCACATCAGGGTTTCCTGTTCTCCTGATGAGATGAGGGTTTACACTGACCTTTTCAAAGAATTTCGTGATGTCTTCACTTGGTCATATGAGGAAATGCCTGGTATTGATCCTACTATTGTGTTGCACGAAATACCCACATATCCTAATGCGAATCTTGTTCGTCAACGGCTCCGTCCTGTGCATCCCGGAATGGCTGCTGCTATTAAGGGAGAAGTTGAAAAACTTCTAAAGCCTCGTTTTATTTACCCTATCCCATTGATAGATTGGGTCTCTAATATCATACCAGTTACTAAAAAGTAGGGAACAATCCAAGTTTGTGTTGATTATCGTGACATCAATCATGCGTGCCCTAAAGATAGTTATCTCACTCCCTTTATTGATCAAATCATTGATGAGTGTGATGGGAATGAGATCTTCTCTTTTATGGATGGTTTTTCTGGTTATAACCAGATTGACATATTGCCCGCTGATCAATACAACACTGCATTCATCTAGTCCATGGGGGACTTTTGCTTATAAGAATCTCCCTTTCGGTCTCAAAAATGCCGGTGCTACCTTCTAGAGAGCAATATCATATGCCTTTCATGATATTAAACACATTGTTCAACCTTATCTAGATGACTTACCAGCTCATTCTGCTAAGCGTCGTCACCATCCGGACTACCTTCGAGCAATTTCTCTACATTGTCAACACTATAATATTTGTCTCAATCCAAATAGATGTGTCTTCTGCGTAGAATCTGGTTATCTCTTGGGTTTTGTTGTGTCCAAAGAAGGCATCCGAATAGATTCTCTGAAAGTTAAGGCTTTTGTAAATTTACCCCTCCTTCATCACTGCACTAATTGCAGAGTTTGCAGGGAAAGGCTAATTTTCTTCTTCACTTTGTACCTAACTATGCTTATCTTGCCAAGGGTTTTACTTGCATGCTTAGGGAGGGGATCCCTTTCATCTGGGATGAAATTGCCCAAAAATATTTCGATGCTCTAAAGAAAACACTCATCAATGCTCCTTTATTGCATCCCCTTGACTACCACCGTGATTATTTCCTGTACTTGTTGTGGCTGACAATACCATTGCTATGGTATTGGTCCAGGACGATGACAATGGCAATGAACATGTGGTTTATTATTTAAGCCAAAATCTTATTGACAAAAAAACTCGATATGCTCATGTTGAGAAACTTTCCTTGGCAGCAGTCTATGTTGTTCAACGATTTCGCTGTTATATTCTTCTGCGGAAGACCACAGTGATTTCTAACTGTAACCCCATGAATTATATTTTGACTCGTCAGTTGCTTGGGGGAAAGTACTCTAAATGGATTGTTATCCTGCAAAAGTTTGATTTGGAGTTCACTACTGCCAAATTAAAAAAGTCACTCGCTTTTTCCAAATTGATCTGTGCCCTTCCTTATGCAAACACCTCCACTGATTTTATTGAGCAGATTCCTGATGAAACTTTGTTTCTCATCATCATTCTCGACTTGTGGTATGGAGATATCATTGTTTATCTTCATACCCAAACTTTCTGATCCGAGTTGTCTCGATCCGACCGACGCCGCATCTGGCATCAGTCTCAACCTTATCGGATTATTGGTGATACATTGTACCGAGTCAATGTTGATTCTGTCCTTCGCAGATGTATAATACTTGAAGAGGTTGAATGAGTCTTGAATGACTGTCACTTCGGGGCATGTGGTGGTCACTTGTCAGGCTATGCCACTGCTTAGAAGATCCTTTGCATCGGTTATTTTTGGCCTTCTATCTTCAAAGATTATATTTTGGCAGTTCAAAAGTGCCATGAATGTCAGATTTATCACCACAAGAAATGCACCCTGCCAACACCATTACACCCAGTCATTACCGTTGGCCCATTCGCTAAATGGGGAATAAATTTCATGACATGAAACCCTCACTCGGTCTGGGGGGGCGCATGGCTATATCATCGTCGTCGTCGGCTATTTTACTAAATGGGCTGAGGTGATGCCCACATATAATGTTGACAGTATCACTGCTGCTCAGTTCCTCTTTATCCATGTCATAGCCCATTTTCGAGTCCCTCAAGCCATTGTCATTGATCACGGATCACATTTTTGTTATTACATGATGGTAGAGCTCACTGCTCAGTTGGGCCTTCGCCATGTTAGCTCGACTCCTTATTACCCGCGGGACAATGGCCAAGCTAAAGCAATTAATAAAATATTAATCACTGTGTTTCAACGTATCATTGGGAAGCATAAAAAATATTGGTATCTCATGCTTTTCTCGGCTCTATGGACTTACCGGACTTCGACTAAGACAACCACTAGTTTTACTCCATTCTAGTTGGTATATGGTTTAGAGGCGACAATCCTAATCAAGTGTGAGATTCCTTCGTTAAAGCTAGTCATCGAGCTACTCCCCGATACCTCACTTGAAGAGGAGCGATTACTTTATCTCGAGAGGCTTGATGAGACCCATCGTATTGCTTCGATGGTGATTGAAGCACTGAAGAAAAAGAGTTAACGCTCATTTTGATCAAACTTTTTCTCCACAAGTTTTCGTTGAAGGTGACTTGGTCTTGCTGTATGACCAAGCCAACGATAAGTTGGGAGCTGGGAAGTTCGAACCTATGTGGCATGGGCCATGCATCGTTAAATTTTTCTTGCAAAAAGGCGCCTATAAGATGGTTGATTATGAAGGTAGTGCGTTATCACAACCCTACAACGGGCTTTATCTAAAAAAGTATTATGCGTGAGTTTTGTACATCAGTGTGTTAATTCATTGGTGTGCATTTTTTTTTATTTTTTTTGGGTGTGATTGTTTGCTTTGTGGACATGTTTCCTCTGCTTACCTTGTGTTTCACTCAGTTTGCAGATGTCATCAAACCATTATGTTGGTTTTGTTGATGGTGCTTGTCATAGCACATAGAAGTTATTCTCCACAACTTGGGCACTCTTCGCCCTTGATGGTGAGTTGGTTGATTTACAAGGTATTTGCCTAGGATGAACAACTAAAAATATTGCCAAGTACAATGTTGTTATTGAACTGTTATCAGAAGTAATTTCTCTCAGAATTATAAATTTAGTTGTTAAGTTAGATTCGCAACTCGTTGTGTTACAATTGAATAGTCATTACTCGGTAAGAAATCCACAAATTTTGTGTATGTATCGATGTGTTCGACTACTAGAAAGATTTATTTATTTATTTATATATATATATATATATATATATATATATATATATATATATATATATTATGTAATATATATATATACACACATATATATATATATATATATATATATTATATATATATATATATATATATATATATATATATATTATATATATATATATATATATATATATATATATATATATATATATATATATATATATTTTAAATGAAATAGTTATGTTTTATTTATAGAGAGAATCAGGTTGGGCTACACCAAACAACCAAAATACATTCTTTGGAAAGTCAGAAGCACAACCTTCCCACTCAAGGGATTATTGCCTTGATTGGGGAATCAACATTTGTACTTATCATCCCAATTTGCAACGTACTTCCTATATTTGCTAATATGTCCGCTTCCTTGTTTAAACCCCTGAGAATATGGTAAAATTGAACCGAGGGAACTTCTCTCAGAATTCTCTTTAGTCTTGTTAGCAACTTGTTTAGCACTAGATCCTTTAGCTCTTTCTCACTAATGAGCGCTTTTATCAGCACTTCCGAGTCTCCAAAGACTAAGATTTCTCTTGGATTTTCCTCTCTCGCCATTTGACAAGCTTTCAATAAGTCGAGAATTTTCGCTTGGTTGTTGGTTCTTTGACCAAGCCCCCAGCTGAGACTATCTTCTTTGTTCCCATTCGATGAAAAAATCACCCAGCCCACTCCTGACATTCCTGGGTTGCCTTTTGAAGTGCCATCGAAGAAGATTGTGCACTTGCCCTGCGATCTCCACAATGTTGAAAGTTGTCCTTTGAATCTCGGATTTGCCATCTTTCCTTTTGAATTGGGCGAGAATTTGCTTTGATTCTGACCCTGCTAGAATAAGTATCCAACCACGTCCTTTCTTCAATTAGAAGGGAATTGTCATATTTGACGGGGAAATGATTCAAAGTTTCTAAGAGCAGGCCCTTTGCTCGAGCAGCCACCATTGCTAGAGACCAATCTATATTGTTGAAATGATATCGTTCCTGGCGAGCCAAAACTTCCAGCAAACATAGGGGCAGCAATCCACACTCGGTGCCAAAGAGACTTACTAGTGATGCTATGAGGATAACTGTCTTTCAAAGAGGTAAACATGGAGACAACCGAGACCTGCGATGGAGGGCAAACATTCAGCGGAAAAAGGACCAGACCTCCTTCGCGAAATCACACTCTATAAATAAGTGATCAGAAGTTTCCTTTGCCCATTTGCATAACAGACAGTGATGGGGGCCTACTATATTCCTTTTGCACAAGTTTTCTCTGGTCAGAATTTTCTTGTGCATCAACGTCCAAAAGAAGAAATTAATTTTGGGGATGCTAAAGCTATACCAAACATGCTTCCAAGAATATTCCTGGTGAGTCGATTCCTTCCTAGTTTGCATCTGAATGTAGCCTTGAGCTGCCGAATAGACCCCAGTCTTGCCCCAACCCCAGGAATCTTCTTCTTCCTTATGGACCGGTGCAAAATCAGAGATTGCTTCAAAAAGAATTTCCAACTGCATTTGTAAATGTTCTGGAGTTCTACGAAACTTCCATCGCTGCCAGTTCCCATGGCTGTCCCATTCTGAGATGTCTTCTATTTTCCTGATTCCTTTCACATGTAACCATGCTCTTAACTTAGAGATTTCATTAGCTTTTGCAAGAGGAGGATGGCCCATAATGTTGTCTCTCCATAACATTGTGTTTTTGCCATTGCCAGGAATCTGATACAGGTAGGATCTAAAAAATTCAATGCCTCTGCTACACAACTTCCAAGCCAAAGATCCTTTTGGATTTTTCTCCACCACGAATTGCCTCAACTACTGATTGTTTAGAAATTTAAGCTTGATTAATTGGCTGACTGGGTGGCTAGGCTTAGCGTGGATCTGCCATAATAACTTGCATCCCATTACTGAATTGGCATGCGTGGGGTCTCTAATTTGCAATCCACCTTCCACGATAGGTCGCTTCACCATGTCCCAGTTTATTAAGTGAAATCGGTTATTGTTTCCACGACCTCCTTTCCACAGGAAATCGTGAATGAGCCTTGAAATCTGATCGAAGATTACTTTTGGAGCCAGCATTAGAGAAGCTTGGAAAGTGGGTTGTGTCGAAAGAACATATTTGATTAAAGTGAGCTTGCCTCCTGTGGTGAGCCAAAAACCTCCCCAGACTGTGATTTTCTTCTTGAATTTTGCTATAACTTCCTCCCTCAATTGGTTTCTGTTGGAACCCAGCGTTAGAGGAAGGCCTAAGCATTTTATTTTTTCCCAAGAAACGTGCCCAACAAAGCTTTAATGGTTTGCAATTTTCTCAATTGTGTGTTGATCTATGTTCCATCCAAAAATAGCGCTTTTCCTCTCACTTATAAGGGCTTCTGAGATGCTACAGAATTTTTGGAGGATGACTTTAAAAGAATTTGCTATTCTCAGAGAAGCTCCTCCAAGCATTAAGGAGTCATCTGCGAACAGAGCATGGTTCATGGGTTCAATTCCTTTTACTATTCGAATCCTAGGAATGCTGTCAGCTTGTTTTCAAAGGAAAGCTTTCTATTCAAGGAGTCTGCCATCAAAATATAGAGGAAGGGGGATAGAGGGCAGCCTTGCCTCAATCCCCTGGTGGCTAGGAAGTAGTTGGCAGGCCTTCCATTTACCAAAGGCGCGATCCAAATCTTTTCTATGCAGGCTTTGATGAGATTAATGAACTCCTGGCTGAAACCAAAGGATAAAAGAACTCTGTACAAAAAATGAATGGTTAACTCTGTCAAAAGCATTAGACATGTTTAGTTTGATTAGCATACCTTGTTATTTTCAGGAATGGCTGGAATGCAGAGCTTCTTGAACTTGAATTACATTGTCCAGGATGTACCTTCCTTTCTCAAACCCCCCTTGAGCTGGAGAAATTAATTTTTGCAGCAATGGGTTGATTCTATTTGCCAGGAGTTTAGCCAGAATCTTGTAGGAGGCATTGCATACTGAGATCGACCTATATCTTTCAAAGGACCCAGGGTTCGCTTCCTTGGGAATTAAGGTAAGGAAGGTGGAATTGATTCCACCTCCGACCTTAGCTTTCCTCAGGAATCCATGAATCGTTCTCAGAAGGTCTGATTTAATTATCTCCCATCATAGTCTATGGAAATGAATTGAAAATCCATCTGGCCCAGGAGCTTTGTCGGGCTCCATGGACCACACTATTATAGAGATTTCCTCTTCCTAGGTGGGATTCAACAACATGTTATTGTCATCTGTGTTAATAGGTTCGGGATATGAGTGAGGAAATCATTTATGTCCTCTTCGCACCCATCCCTTTCAGAGCTGAGAAGAGCCTGAAAGTGGTTCCCAGCTGCTTCCTTTATCTGATCAAAACCTTTGCACACTTGCCCACTGGAAGTGGTGATTTCAGCGATGTGGTTTTGCGAAAGGTGAGCCCTATACTACCTGTGGAAGTATGCAGTGTTTCTGTCTCTAGCTTTTAACCACAAGCTGCGAGACTTGATTTGCCAATATTATTCTTCTCTTCTAAAGTAACTGTAAGTATGCCTTTGAGCATATTTTTCTTTGTTGATGTCCAATGAGGATATTTCAGTCTTTTCCAAATCAAATTGGATTTCAGCCAGCTGTTGGAAAACTTCTTTCCTTTGGCTGGTAGGACTTTTTGAAGCCTTCTTTATCCAATCTTTCAAGGCATACTTTTCATTTTTAAACTTTTGCTCCCACACAAAGCTTGGGGAGCCTATTACTTCTTTTTGCCAAGCTGTTTGAACTGTTTCGAAGAACCCTTCTGTTTCAGTCCAAATAGGACTAAATCGAAAAGGAAGTGGGCCTAGGTCCTCTTATTCTTTCAAACAGAGAAGTATTGGCTTGTGGTTCGAGGTTAATTTTGGAAAAATCTTGGAGAAGATGATTCTTATTTCCATCATGATTGAATTGTGGGTGAGAAATTTGTCCAGCCTGGCTGAGATATGATTCTCCCCTATTCTATTGTTGGTCAAGGTATATTCTCCTTTCACTGGCTTGAAATCTAGCAGATCCCATTGAAGCATGAGGTTTTCCATTATGTAGAGCATAGGATCCCTAGTATAAGAACCTCCTCTCTTCTCTTTGGGATCCATAATAATGTTCAGATCTCCTCCTATGACAATGCTCTTTGGATTATGAACCTATAAAAAGTCCGAGAGTGACTTCCAACACTCTCTCTTTTTAGCATAGTGTACAGGAACATACAAGTTAAAGAGAGCTAAGATGAGATTGCTTGAGGTATGTCGAAGCTCGGTGAAGATCCAATGTTGTGTCTCATAGGATCTTTCTAACAAGAATATTTTTCCAGACCAAAAGTTGCCTATTCCTCCAACCGAGCCTCTGGCTCTTACTGCCTTCCCATTGTCAAATTTCCATTTTGTGCTGCTTGTATTTAGAAGGAGCTCCCCTTCTATTTTTGTCTCTTGGAGCATGAGAAT
This sequence comes from Pinus taeda, assembly GCA_000404065.3. Classification (NCBI taxonomy): domain Eukaryota; kingdom Viridiplantae; phylum Streptophyta; class Pinopsida; order Pinales; family Pinaceae; genus Pinus; species Pinus taeda. The sequence goes on along the minus strand of APFE031180886.1, from coordinate 27,820 downwards.
GTCTGTGGGTTCCATTTTCAATAAGTCTTTAATAACTTCTACCTTTGAAGGATTCCCCAATCCCCTAGAGTTCCAAGAGACCAGTTGCATTACTTACTGCTTGTTGGGATGGGTCCACCTCCCTCGGGAGGTCTGGTTCTGGTGCTTCTCCCAAGAGTCATCTCGATGGTGGCTTGGTTCCCTAGGGTTTTTTGTCTTTCTGCTTCTTCTTCTCTAGTTTCCTTGTGTGTTCTCCTTTCAATTCTCTTTGAGGGCCTCTCAAAGGTCTCATCCTCTGATGAGCCAGAATTCTCTATAGTCTTTTTCTTTTTCTTTTTTTTTTTATAATGTCTGCATATGACAGAGAGGAATTACTACCTAGAACCGGACTTGAGGGAAGGATTTCCACATTACCTGAAACCGGAGAGGCGAAGTCATTCATCTGGATGATTCCTTCTCAATCTGCTTCTGGTGGTTTTGGAAGAGTGTTGAGAGGTTTGAAGGAGTTTTTGTCTTCCTCGATGCTGTTTGGTTCCATGCTCCCTGAGATTTGAGGGTTTCCACTGTCTTGCCCAGATCTTTTCCCTGTCTCTTTGCCTTTGGATTTATTATTCTTCTTGTTGTGTTTTGGTTTCTTTACTTGCTTCCATTGTTCTCCTTTGTCTTTCTTTGTTATCTCCTCGCTCTTCTTCTTGCAGTACCTTGTGAAATGCCCGTACTTGTGGCAGTGTTTACATTTGAAGGGAAGCTGTTCATAGTCAAGCTCTTGGATGTGGGTCCAATTTGCAACCGGGAGTTTGATGGCTTCAGGTAAAATGAATTCCAAGTCAACTTTGACACAGATTCAGGCACAAGAGTATTGGTCTTTTCTCATTGCTTAGTCTATGTATTTGCCTAGGGCATTGGTTATATACTGCAACAATCTTTGGTTCCAGCAATGAAGAGGGAGATGAGGAAGGCACACCCACATTGGAACTGTTGTGGGCACATCCTATGCCGGATCGAAATCTAGTGGCCATTTATTCAAATAAAGCCCCTGAGGGCCCATAAAATATGGCCTGTTCCTAAAGATTAGACTTTTGTCTTCTGCATTGTCGAACACAAAGACGAAGAACCCTTTGCCAGCGAAGTGACTATAATTCCTTCTGAAACCAACGAAATCCAGTTTCGTTTTACCCATTCTTCTATTACTTTCGGGGATGGCCATAGCCCTGTGAATTGGCCATTAAGACCCCTTTCGGCTAGATTCAACGCTAATCTGCAAGATTCTTCCACTGGCAATACCATCGTGGGGATATTATCCAGTTTTTTCACAAACTTCTGCTGTGATCAGGAGATTGTTCTTTTTCCAGCTGTTGTTATTAACTTCTTGAATGCTTCAACTTCAGGAGGCGAGGAATGTGGGGCCTTAGAGGCACCTCCAAGATCCATTGCGACAAGGAACCGCTCGATAGAAGGGAGAACGCAGCTAGGGTAGCCGCAGTCCAGCCATGCGCGCGATATGTCATGTAAATTTTTTATCATGTATATCATTACTATAAAGAAATTTTGATTATATCACTTCCATATTTCATTCCATTTCTACCATAAGATCTGCTCCCTCCTCGTATGGAGCATCTTCTCTCTGACATGCTACTCCCCGTGCTATTGGTGACATGCCAGGAGGCTTTTCTGGTCCTACATATGCACATTTATCACAAGTAAACTCTCATATACACTTTAAACAAAAAATCATAAAACTTAGAAGAATTCCAAAAAACGAAGTTTTACTTGCATCAGTGCATTGTTCACCTGGTATTAGCGGAAGATCTAGATCTCCTTTGAAGTCTGTGCCTGCATAGGCATAGTCACCCACAAAGATCAGTTTTTGGCACAGCCAACCAAAGAATGGCAAGGGGAAATGCATTCGCTGGCCTCCTCCCCCACGAGGCATGATCTCACTCCATCTGAGCAACTTTAGATCTTGTGGAGTTGGATCCTCCACCTCTACCCACTGGTATCGAAATAGGGGCACACGCTCCAAAAATAAAGTGACCAAAATTGAACCAAAGCTAAACTGCTTCAAGTTACCCAATTTCCCTTTAGTAATTTGTCTCTTCATGTTGGCGAGTAGCCCCTCACACCAATTGAACAATGTTGGAGCAAGGCAATCCACTACGTACTGGAATTGTGATTTCAAGATCTCGTGCAAAGCATGTTCCCTAGCTATATGGGCCATGGCATGTAGAATTGTCCTCAAGGGAAGATTATTGATGGTTGTTATCTTCACCTTCCCGCTTACAGTTGTATCTACACCCGGGCAATGCCTTCTGATTAAGGTATTGGTCCTCTCACCTCTAGTACAACCTCCATAGAGTTGGAATCTTTCCCCTCTTCTGGACAATCCAGTAATGAGGTAGATATAAACTACTTCTAGCTCTAGTTCTTGGTTTCCAATGATGAAGATCTATTGATCAACATCCCATATACTCATAAGATAGTGTAGCAACTAATTTTGAGCTCTGAGTCTTGGGTTTTTGAAGAATTTAAATAACCCACGGTCTCTCAAATCATTGACACATTCAACGCTTTGAGCAGCGTGATGATCTTCTACCTCATGGCCCTTTCCTTCCATTCGATGACCATGTCGTTGAAATCTCCTATAAATAACCCATATACATTGATTAAATGCCTTGCCATGGATTGAAATCATTAAAAAACCGATCAAAAGAGTAGATTTATCTTTCAATTTTCCGCTTTGCATCCAACGTGACTGTCTTAATTGTTTTTGTGCTGGAAGAAAGAGAGCCTTTTGGGCTCAGGGGCAATCAATGTAGATTGATGAGCAAACTCGCTTTGGTCGTCCCCAATTTAAAAAATTGAAATCCTCCCTTTAACCAACAAAAAATCGTATGAAATGGCATGAAATTAGAATGAAAAGCAAGAGAAAAGGAAGAGCTCTTAGCTACAACTGGTTGTTTGTGAAGTGGTGCCCTGGATCTCCCACACTGCTTGCCTCAAGAATCAAGGAAAATAGGGTAAAATGCACTCTCCAATTTACTCCAAGTGAGATGGTAAAATTGTTTTTACTTTTGGTCTATTTATAAGTTTTTAAACAATTTTTTTGCGAATATTTGATTATTTTTCTTGATATCAGTGATGTATGGTTGTCTTTGTGCAGTTACAGGCTCTCTTTGGTGGTTATAATGATCATTTTTGACCGATTCAACAAGTTTTTGTTTTATCTCTTTTTTCGGACTCATTCATAATAAAAGAAAAAGGAACTCCCGTGGAGTCATCTTTAAGCTCTTGTCTGACTCTCGAAATATGAAAAGATTATCAAGTACTTGTCTTTTCAAACTCATTAAATTAAATGAATTGACATTGTCTTAGTATAGGTTTACCCCTTTTTCGGGCTAAGATTGACTATTTACGAAAAAGGTACACCTTAGTCGACATGGTCAAGAGGTTCTCTGGAATATTGTTTTCTGCCTTTTCAGGTTTGAGAGACAAATTACGAAAAGGGACATAATGGAGTTTTATTTGTTGTCTCTTTTCCAAACTCTCTAAATATGAAAAGACACTGAGTTATTCTTCCGTCAGACTCATAAAAATTAAATGGTGAAAGACTTGTCACCATGATGAGACTGAGTTTCCCCTTCCTAGGACTCGTAAAACTTACTAGGATAGATTCATTCAAATAATGAACTTATATTTCAAGCATATGCTATCCCCTTCAAGCTTCTGATAAAAAATAATTGGGACACTCGTTAGAAATAGTGGGGAAAATGAAAGTGAAACACCTCTTGTATAAGCAACATATCACTCTTAAACATGACACTCATATGTTTCTCATGTTGGGTTTGGGATATCCTCGCTCAATCACTTGTCTTTCTGGTTTTGGGTAATCCATTTTGCCTCTCATCTGACTATTCCATTTCGTCATCATGACCCTTGGTCCTATGTTGAGTCAATTGTTTCCACACTTCGTAGTCATGTCTCCGATGTTCAAGAGAAGTCCTATCTACAATTTATTACCTATACATTGTCTGAACTTTTTCTACAGTCTTGGATCATACTTATTTATTCCACTTTATTCCTTGTTTCGTGTTAATGATGATGGAATCATTATGTCCCTCCTTCGATGGGTCACTTCCTTTTGACTTCAGCTCATTATCCAGGAAGATGTATTAGAGAACCCCTTTCAGTACCTTAGATCTTGCATGCCTTAATGGCAAGTTCTTCACATTCGACAACAGGTTTTCACCATTGGCCTTCGATCGGATGATTGCATGAGTGTTCGAATTCAACTTCATTTTCACATTCACGGATTTTACTGTCACGCCTTGAGATCCATTGTCATTATTGGTGGTTTCTCTCGTGCTTGTTAACAATATATATCATTGGATGGTAATCAAGTGGTTTTCTAGCATGTTCGACTTCGACACATTCATTCGCATGTTAAAATTCGTACTTTTGATAAGGTTGGGATGGAGCGCAAGACCCTGAGTTTTGTCTGATATAACTCAGGTTGCATGGAGTTATGTATTATTCATGATTCTACACATGTTTTTTCTATAAGGATGGCTACGACCATACCATAGAACTTTATATTTATGATGATGATGATCCTTATATATCATGTGCTTGCGTCCATACCTTGGATCTTAGACTTATAGACGATCCTTTTCATTCGAATGGCTGCGCCTATGCCCTGGATCTTTTCACGTAGTCCTTTCTATTCAGATGGTTGCATCCATACCGTGGATTCATGTTTTGATATCAAATATGTATATGAATATGCATCCTTGATTTACAGGTCTCCTGACAATGTTTGTTCTCATTCTTGTAAAAGCTCATAAAGCATCTCAGACATCACTCCCTGTTCTTCCTTCATGCTTTAGGGGGCATCTGTTACACAGTATTTTGTCACGCCTCCTGAAATTCCCAGTGTCATACGGAGTGCCTGAAACTTTGAAATTATGCAGTGTACTCATCCTAAGACACAGTTCAGATTCTCCCTGAAATACTCATGAAAACATACCTTGAGTCTTCCCTGAAGAAGTAAGCTCTAAAACCCTAATTTCAGGACCACCGCGATTGTGACACTGGAAACTAGTGTTGATGGCAAGTTGCATTATACTGGCCTCGCTGCTAGCACGCTTTTTACTTGTATACTCGCATTGATCCCTAAAAGGAAAGTTTTCCCAAAGAGGACAAGAAGCTTCATTATCTAGAGGCTTCCATAACGATGAGTTGGAGGTTGTTCGATGTGGATGTGGTCGAATTATCCCAATATTTCCTTTTGATCTTATCCATATGAGCTACCTCCTTAGGATGAGGGCCTTCCCCTATCTTTGGAGAGATCCTAACTCCCTCTCCCTTTTTATATATTCATCCTCTCCCATTCCCAAATGATTGGTCTCTTATTATTTGCACCCTTATGCTAAGATAGTGCCTACATGCTACTCATTTAGAAGTGCTTGGAGAGCTTGAGCTTGGACTTGGACATTCACTCAAGGAGAGCTTATTGACATCAAGGCTTGGTTGTTTGCTTCCTCCTTTATTTCATTAATATATACAACTGTTGGTTCACTTTACATAAATGTTTGTGTTAATGCATCATTTACCTTAATGCTCCTTGATTTGTTAAGTGGATTACTTTCGATTATGCCTGTTGCACTTGTATGCTTTGTTGTTTCTTTGATCTCTTATTTAAGTATTCAAGCACTATAAGTAGTAGAGTTGAGCCTAAGGAGCGAGCGATCGAGATATTCAACAAAGGAGTGTGTTATATCATCAGAATGAGGTAAGCATTCTTCCTCTTCCTTAATTTCAATTGTAATTTAGGAAAGTGTCTTGTAGATTGTCACATAGGTTTCTAGTCCCACTCATTGGGCTAGAGGGATCATCTTTGTCTGCAGAGAGGATTTGCCTAGACAATAGATGGACTCGTGGTTAGAAGTCATTAAATGTGTTAGTTGTTCTTATCCTATGAAATAAATGCCTTTAGGTGGAATGTTTCATTGCATTGAAATTGTGATTGGTTGTTGTTACTAATGATTTTGGTAAAAGGTAAGTAAATTATGTTGATTAAAAAAACCATAATTCTTCCATGTGTCTCTGGATTCTCAGTGCACTCTGTAATGATTTACCTTCCCTTTATTAGATTGATCTGGAATCTCTTATGTGATAATTGGTATTGATCTGGATTGGACCATTATATTGTTTGTCATCCATCTCAATGCATTTGGAGTGGAAAAAGAGGAGGAATCAGCTCATGGGACCGTTTTTACTGGAGGGACCCAGTTTGGAAAAATGGGTTCTGAAACCTTCCGGGAGCATTTTGAGGTATCAAATGACTTTTTTTGGGGGTAAAAATTTGCCACTTTAGCATGCACAATTTCATGCTATTATACACACATATATCATTCCAACAACACAATAAGCGCGTCAATCAAAGTCTATATGCAAAAGTTATGCTACTCAGAAGTTGACCTTCCTATTTTCACATGTATAGTTTGGGAGGATGCTGTGTCAGCGCCCATTATTCATGGAAAAGGGGCTAACCACATGATTATGATGTAAAATACTCTAGAATAGTCTATATTGTAACTCTAGTTGAGAGTTGATGTAGTCAAAATTAACCACTAGTAGGCTATCGACTTCTGCTATAACCGAGCCACTAGGAGGAAGAGGCATTCCATTCTTTCAAGAGAATTTTGTTCCATAGTTAAGCAAAGATAGCCGGAAGAGATAGGAGGAAGAGAACACAAAGAGGATCTGTGCATTGTAGCAGCCCATGGGCCACATGCATTACTTCTTTGTACGTGCAACCACATTTCCAGACAGAGAAAGAGAGCGAAGCAACCTCACCTTTCAACTGGGTTTTCTCGTGAAAGGATTTCCTAGAGAGAGCATATCTCGTGTCTTGTGTGTATGTGTGTGCTTATTTTTTCATTCTCTACTTTTCTGTATAATTCCCATTCACATGCATGCACTAATTATAGTTAAATCTATAGATCTTAAAGTTTAATAGAACTGTAATAATGTAGAATCTCAAAGTTTTAATATAATAATATTAGATATGTTGTGACAATTTTTCTAGTGGAATATCCATGACAGTTTACGGATTAGGTTTTGGGAGATTTCAAATTGAGTGCTTGACACCTTGTGGTTGCCTGATATTTTGAAGCGAAAGTTAAGAGAATTGCAAATATTTGGAAACCTAGTTTAGTATATCTTGAAATGTCTTATGTCATTATCAATTCATTGAAAGTTGTGGCACTCCCATAGCTTCTTGTCACTTTTGATATTGTTTTGGAGTATGATGAAGAGATACTTTGCGAGCTTGATCTTTTCTATTCCTAACATAAGCAAGACCTGAGATATTTATCTCTCTTATGGAATAAAAACTTTAAGGACTAGTTAGTTGAATTCTAATAGAGTTACAACTTCTAAGAAGTATCAAATTACATGTTAAAATTATATTCCCTCATCTTCTCCGAGGACGTATTAATTTTGGTAGAGGGGAAGAGAAGTCCTAATTTGAAGCAATGAAATTTGTGTTCAAGTGTTAAACCTTGAAAGAACATTGGTATCTGAAATCCCTAGAGGTAATCTTGGCTTTTGTGTGTCAAAGAAAATCTCAGGGAACTCCTGAAGTTGAAACCTCACCTCAAGTTGACTCAGGGGTTAGAAACCCAATTGAGAAAGCAATACGAAGTTCTATGGGAGAGATGTTGAAGATCTTTAAAGATTAATCTGGGAAGGATATACACTAAAAAATGATGGATTCTTAAGACACAAACATAAGATTCATGCACTTGAAAATAAAGAGTATAGAAGGACTATATTGAAGGAAGCCCATAAAGCTCCTTATGTTGCACATCTGAGAGTGAAGAAAATGCACAATTATTTGAACTCAAGATGAGAGTTTTGAACAATTATTCTTTTGATGGCTAAATTATGTCTAGTTGAAACTATATTATTGTGTTATAAATATACATGATATGATGTGATGTGACAACATGTGATTGTATGAACTTATATGATGAGGTGTTTAATGAGTCATGCACAAAACTAACCAAATCTATAGAGATGGTATTGATTGCAATAACAATACATGATGACATACAAATTTATGAAATTTCCTACTACTCATGATGTGGATTTATTTTCTATAAGAAAATTATGAAATTGTCTGAAAGAGAGCCAAGTTATTCAAAGAACTAATGGAAGCCAACTTATTTGATGATGGATGGTATGGAGTAAATTGAAGAATCATAACAAAACTGTTATTGACAATTATGGGTTTTTTCTCTCCATATGATATGTGTCTATGTATGAATCAGATGCCCATATGTTGAAATACCAATGAAAGGATGAGATAACAATGTGAGTTGATCCCCTCACGCCTTGAATCTCAATACTAGCATATAAATTATGTTCTCTCGATGTGACAAGTGTTTGTGTCTGATCTGGGTCCCCATATGTCAAAAGACCAATGAAGGGACGAGATGACATGAGGTGGTCACCTGATGCCCTGAATCTCAATACTAAACAATGATAATTATGATATCATGTAATTTCAATTTTTTTTTTTTTACTTAAAATGAAAGCATGGGAAACCCCAAAATACTTCGCCACATTTTGTGGATGGTAAATTGGCTAAACTACCGGCCCTAATTATGGGCCCCAAGGGAATATCAAAGAACTTCATGTCTGGCTCTAGACCACTTGAGCTAACCCTTGAGGCACTGTAATTTCATTTTATTATGTTGATATGTCTCTAATAAAGATGCAGTGACATTATAATGATATGGTGTGAGGGTATGGGGACATCTCAATCTATTATCTCCAATTTTTATTATGTTTAGAAGGAAGGAGGAAATTATGAATTATATGTCAATCACAGATACCGAATTTGGTGGCTGATGATATTCTTATCTTGGTGATAAATGCTTACCTTGGTAGTAGATGAGGTTCCTCTCTTGGTGACAAATGCCTACTTTGGTGGTAGATGGTGTCCCTTTATTATTGATAGATTCCAACAGATGATGTTCCTGTCTTAGAGATAAATTCTTGCCTTGGTGGCATATGATGTAATTATCTTTGTGACAGATACCTACCTTGTTGGCAAATGATATTCCTATCTTGGTGACAAATGCCTTCCTGGGTAGCAGATGATGTCCCTACCTTATTGACATATGCTTGCAGATGATGTTCTCGTCTTGTTGATATATGTTTTCCTTGGTGGTAGTCGATGTTCCTATCTGGGTGACATATACCTACCTTGGTGGCAGATGATATTCATGTCTTAGTGATAAATGCCTTCTTAGGTGACAAATGATGTCCCTGTCTTGTTCATAGATGTCTGCAGATGATGTTCCTATCTTGGTGATAGATGACCGCCTTGGTGGTAAATGATGTTTCTATCTTGGTGACATATACTTTCAGTAGGGGCAAATGATATTCCTATCTTGGTGACAGATGGTTGCCTTAGTGGCAGATGATGTCGGCCTTGTCTTGTTAGCAAACACCTGCAGATGACGTTCTTGTATTGATGATAGATGCCTAACTTGGTAACATATGATGTTTCTATCTTGGTGACAAATACCTACCTTGGTGGTAGATGATATTCATGTATTTGTGATAGATTCCTACAAATCATGATATACATGTCTTGGCTATAGATGTTTGCCTAGGTGGAAGATGATATTCCTCTTTTGGTGATAGATGTTTGCCTTGATGGGTAGATGATATTCCTATCTTGGTGATATATGTGTATATTGGTGCAAAATGTTGTTCCTATCTTGGTGGAAGATGCCTGCCTTAATGTCATATGATATTATGGAATAATGAAATTCATGATCAAGTTAACTTCGGGATGAAGTTGATTGAAGTAAGGAAGCATATCATGCCCAAAATAAATCAAATTAACAAATTGCACAAATAATAAAGACGTAGGGAAAGACAAATAAAGATAAAAGATAATTAGGAGAAGTGGAGTATTGAGATTAGGTCGTTTATGTTGGAAGGACTCTATATAAGAAAGGGGTAAGTAAGAAGAGCAACATCTTTAAGGCGTAAAAGGAAAATACTTTGTAATTATGGAAATAATAGATTGAGGCTCGGGGGTGGCTAGTTGTTGAGCTTAGCCTGTGGATGCGAGGATATTTTTTTCCCATACCATTGCTGCAGGGTTTTTGAAGTGACAGTACAGAGTGAGCCGAGTTCCAAGTCTTTAGATAAAAGGTACAAACCTTGCTTTAATTTTTTTAGGATATTACAATTCAAGAGGAAATTCATCAACTTGAAGCCTTGACCACTAGTGATCGACGAGCCTACTCACACTCATAAATTCAAGTTGAAGTAGCCAATTGGGTTCTTGACCCTAGTCATACCACGGGAAGATAAAGCTAATACTTGACTTGAACTCCATCGCTCTCCATTGGCAGATGAAGACACTCTTGAGTAGTGTCCTAAAGAAGAAACTTGAAGATCACAATGCTATAATATCTTTCTTTGATCCGAACTTAAACAAGAACGCAAAAAATTACAGATATAATCATAAACACAAAGATGCAGCCAAAAAATATTTCATTTCATTAATAGAAAAATATTGAACTATGCTTACAGAATGGAAATAAGATAACTTCGGCGATGGTAGCTTATCTCTAAGAAGAGATGTGGCAGCTACATGCCTCTGAACTGTGTTACAATGAGGCTCAAGGGCCTATTTATTATTGGAAAACATGAGAAAGCCCTAAACAACCAAAACCCTAACCCTAGGAGATGTAACACCAAGAGTTTGTGGGCCCCGTTGGGGTTAGTTGGGTAGCCAACTTCCCGGGGTCGTAGCTTGGTAATATTATCTCTGTTTTGCACATATGATACCTTGTTGGAAAGGTCTCTCCGAGTACTACATGTTTCACCCTTGACCCTAGCTTATGACTATGGGCCTATCATGAACCCTAAATAAACATCGTTTAGGGGGTCAAAACTGCTCCAGAAGTCCAGGACTCGAAAAACTGCTAAAAATAGTAAATGCTGAAATGAACAAGGAGACATATGAAATTAACTAGGGGGTCTAGGTGGAATAGGCAGGTGGCCACCAATATCCACCTGGATCATTCCTCCCCCCTTGGGAAACAATGGTCCCCATTGCATTTAGAGCCTCCATGAGGTGAGGAAATTTTTGTTGAATCTGGTCCCTGGCGAACCACTTGCCCTGGTGAAGGACTTGGCCTGCTTTGACAACTCAATATAGTTGTATCCTCTGTTGGCGATTGTTCCTAATCTATGTGTCCCTGATCTGATAAGTTGTGGATTATTCCATGCAGTCTGGGTTGAGCTTTGTTGGTGTGAGTTGTTCTGCAATGTTAGATGTGTCCAACAATGGTGGAAAGTATGGTCGAAGGTGATCTACATTGAACATTGGGTGTAGACCAAGGAACGATGGGATGCTGAGCTCGAAGGAATTGTCACCGACCACCTTGGTGATGGTGTATGGCCCATATCGGAGCGGGCAAAGCTTGCGGTGGGGTCTAGCAAGGCTCTGCTTCTGTAAATGTAGCCAAACTTTGAGGCCCACCTAGAACTTGTCCGACACTCAATGTTGATCATGGAAATTCTTGTACTTAGCATTTACTCTATCCAATATATCATGTACCTGTTGGCAGATGTGTTGAATGTGTTCAATGAAACTGTTAGCTCTTTGAGCTTGGGACTGAACATGAGTTAAATCTACCTGAGTGGCTGCAAATGGTATGGCCACATCAATGGGGAATAATGGATGAAATCCCAACCCTACTTGAAAGGGGTTGTGGCTTGTTGAGGTGTGGAGAGCTCTATTGTAGCTGTATTGGACATAGGGGAGATTTTCATCCCACATGCGTGGATGCTTCGAGTTGTATACGTGCATAATGTGTACGATCATCCTGTTGAATACCTCTGTTTGGCCATCAGTTTAGGGATGGAAAGTCATGCAATTAGTAAGTTTTGTATCCAGCATCGACTAGAGACATGACCAAAATGAACTCAGGAATCCGTTGTCCCAATATGAGACAATGGACAGTGCGATCCAAAATTGTACCCATACTCGCTCAAAGAAGAGCTTAGTAGTGGCCTCTGCTATGATAATCTTCTTGCAGGTTGCCATTATGGCCATCTTAGAGAATCTGTCGACATCCACAAAAATGCAATTGTTGCCATGCTTAGTAGAAGGTAGTCCTGACATGTAATCCATGGAGACAGATTCCCAAGGCTGAATAGGAGTAGGTAGAGGCGTATACATGCCTCACTTCTTGATTGGTGGTTTGGAAATGGCGTAGGCAGTGCAAGATCTAATGTACTTTCCAACATCTTGATGAAGTTTCAGCCAATAAAAATACTTCTGCAATACCGCCACTATTTTCTCTACTCTGAAATGTCCAGCGACCCGAGTGTAGTGTGCCTCCCAAATCATCTTGGTACGCTCACTTGAAGGAACACATATGTGTCCAAGGTGGCATAACAATGCATCCCAAAGGTGAAAATTTTGAACTTGCTTCCCTTCCAGGAGTGTCTGGTATATATTGCAGAATTCTGGATCACTCTTGTAAAGATGTGGCCACCTCGATGTTTCGTGCCCACAGGAGTCGAGCACAATGATCAGCTCCATGACCGGTGGTCGACTAAGGCAATCAACAACATTATTGGGGATGCCCTTCTTATAATTAATGTTCAAATGGAACTGTTGCAAATAGGTGGACCATTTCTGATGGCGATAGTTCTGCAACTTCCCTTGTGTCTGTATGAACTGTAGAGGTCGGTGGTCTGTGTGGATGACCGTTTCCTTCCTTAGAATGTAATGCTTCTATTGACATCAGGCCTACACAATGGAATACATTTCTTTGTCATAAGTGGGGTACTTTCAGACTGTGTCTAAAAGTGTCTCACTGTGGTAAGCCACTTGATGTCCATGCTAAATAAGAACCACACCAATAGCATATTCAGAGGCATTTGTCTCAATTCCAAATGGTTGTTGCAGGTATGGTAATGTGATCACTGGTGCAGAACAGAGGTGATTCTTCAAATCAGAGAACACTTGTTGTTGGGTTTTTGACCAAAAAAAATTTACTTTCACTCTTCCCTTCGTGACTTGACTTAAAGGCCAAGTGATATGAGAGAACCCCGACATGAATCTACAGTAGAAATTGGCAAGACTGAAAATGCTACAGATCTCTGTTAGAGTGGTTGGGGCTGGCCAATCCTGAATGTCTTTTATCTTGGATGGGTCAACATGTACACCCTAGTCATCAATGATGTACCCCAGATATTGAACCTGGGTCAGGCCAAAGGTGAATTTCTCCAAGTTAGCACACAACTTGTGTTGGCGCAGGTTTTGAAGGACCTGTCGAATATGGTGGAGGTGCTCTTCCCAACTCTAGCTGAAGATCAAGATGCCATCTAAATACACCACCATGAATGCATTTGTGAAGGGTCAAAAGATGTTGTCCATCAATCTCATAAAGGTTTCAGGGGCATTCATAAATCCAAACGACATGACCAACCATTCGAAAAGTCCCTTCTTGGATTTGAAGGTAGCGTTTGACACATCGGAGGGTTCGATAGGCGCCTGGTGATAACCTGATTTCAAGTCAATATTTCTGAAATATTTGGCCCCCTTGAGCTTGTTTAGAAGGTCATTAATCCGTGAGATTGGGTACCCATTTTGGACAATGATCTTGTTTAGCGCTCGATAGTCAATACAAATCCTGTAGGTCCCATCCTTCTTCTGTACCAATACGATCGAGCTCCCACAAGGTGATGAGATTGGCATAATGTTCCCTTTCTGTAATAGGTCATGAACCTGCCTCTTGATCTCATTGTTATCCAAAACAAAGCGTCGATAGATCGGTCCACTAGGAAACAACGCGCCCAGGGTCAGATCGATGGATTGCTTGACTTGACAGTGCAGAGGTACCCCTGTGGGTGAGGTGAAAATATCCATGTACTCCTCCACGACCTTGTCCATCTACTACTACTATGAAGAGGAGCCCTGCCTGGAAGCCGTGGCCACAACCTTATTCTTTCCCTATGGTGAATCATAAGGAAAAAAAGTTTCTTGGTTTGGGAAATGATCTTACTGCATTGCTTTACAATGTTCAAAGAGATGGCAGTAGGCAGGGCTACCTCGGGTATCCTATACAACTTATTAGCCAAAGTAATAATCATAGAGTGAGGTCTAAACTCATATACAACATGTTGCTTCCACAAGTATGGTTGTCTTAACAATACATCACAAACTTCAATAGGAACAATGTCACACAATAGCTCATCTCTGAAGGGCTTGATGCTGTAAGGAAGGCGACACTGCTGGATGACATGAAGATATCGTCCTTGGTGAAGCCACCCGATGGTGTACGACTGTGGATGTGATGTAGTATTTAGGACCAACCACTTCATGACCTCTATTTAAATGAGGTTCTTTTGGCTCTCGTTTTTGACAATGAATTACAACGGAGAACCCTTCACCCACATCTGTGAGTGGAAGAGGCATTCCCTCTCTTCTGGATCTTCAGGCTCAACCTTCTGGTGGTGGCCAGGGTGGCACTAGGCTCCACATCAATGATTTGCTTCCCTTTGTCAGTTCCCTTATCGGGTGTTGATTCAGAGTCAGAACCTTCGTCTGATTCAGAAGCATTCATCTCGGCCACCAGTTATTGCTTAGCTCGATGCTCACTTGTATTGTGAGTGGAGCTCTTATGGAACTCACACCATTTTCCCATGTCCTTCTTTGTCTTTGGGGTGTTGTTCTTTGCTTGTGGCTTTGGCGGGCTATCCTGGGTAGCCCTGCCTTGGCTTCGTCCTTTGTTTTGTGGTTTGGGGGCATCTTTTCCTTACTTTGGATTCATAGATCCAAAGTCCTGCTTCTTTTGTTTAAAATTTTGCTCAATCTTGACAGCGTACTGATAAGCTGTGTCGAGCAAGGAAATGTTCAGGAACTCCATTTTGTCCTGGATATACTTGTGTAGACAACCGTGGTACTTGATCACCAAATACCGCTAAGTATCCTTGATACCCAGCTTCGTGCGAAGGGTATGGAAAGTACTTGTGAACTCTGGCACATCTTGGTCCCTTGCTGTAACGTGGTCCACTTTATGTATTTATATTCATAGCTCCCAACATGGTAATATTGTTCCTTGATGGCGTCTCAGAAATAATTCCAAGTGGGTGTGGTTGAAAACAACGAGGGTTCACTCTCGTCATTTTGTTCACAATAGGTTTCCCACTAATCCTTGACATGTGGGGTGGATTTAAGAAGTACAAAAGTAATATTTTCCCGATTAGAAAAGTAATGAACTAAAAAATATCCGTCTAATAGATTTAACCATTTATCTACGATGTCTACATCAATCAGGCCTTTGAATATGCGAATATCGAAGTTATCTTGTACCTTAAAAGAAGTGGCGCCTCCAGAGTGGATGCTGGATGAAGATGCATCACCTGTCGATAGTCGTTAAAGGATCTAGGCAAAGTTATCCATCATCGCGTCCCTCTGTCGCTCAAGGGCTTCCTTGAGCAACATTTTGAAAGGATCTCCTGCTCCCTCGTCTTTCTTTTCTTCCACCATGGGAGGTCGTCGGGTTTTGCGAGGCTGATCTTGTAATGATTCAACCAGATCAAGCCCTAACTCCTTATACCCTGACCTCATTGGGGACATGCAAAGAAAAACAAAGAAAGAGAAGACAACTCTGATACCATTGATCAGAACTTAAACAGGAACACGAAAACTTATAGATATAATCATAACACAGAGATGTAGTAGAAAACCACTTCCTTTAATTAATAGAAAAATACTGAACTATGCTTACAAACAGAATGGAAATAAGATAGCTTAGGGGATGGTAGCTTATCTCTGAGAAGAGATGTGGCAGCTACATGTCTCTAAAATGTGTTACAATGAGGCTCAAGGGCCTATTTATTATTGGAAAACATGAGAAAACCCTAAACAACAAAAACCCTAACCCCAGGAGATGTAACACCAAGAGTTTGTGGGCCTTGTTGGGGTTAGTTGGGCAGCCAACTTCACAGGGTTGTAAGTTGGTAATATTATCTCCATTTGGCGTGTACAATACCTTGTTGGAAAGGTCTCTTTGAGTAATATAGATTTCTCCGCAAGCCCTTGTTTATTGATACGGGCCTGCCGTGGACCCCAAAAAAAATGTTGTTTAGGGGGTCAAAATTGCTCCGGAAGTTCAGGACTCGAAAAACTACTAAAAATAGTAAATGTTGAAATGAATAAGGAAACAAATGAAACTGATTGGGGGGTCTAGGTGGGTGGCCAACAATATCCACCTGGATCATTCCTCCCCCCTTAGGAAGCAATGGTACCCATTGTGTGCAGAGCCTCCATGAGGTGATGAATTTTTTGTTGAACCTGGTCCCTCGTGAACCACTTGCCCTAGTGAAGGAGTTGGACGACTTTGACAACTCGATATAGATGTATCCTTTGTCAGTGAGTGTTCTTGATTTGTGTGTCCATGATCTGATTAGTTTTGGCCTGTTCCATGTAGTCTGGGTTTAGCTCTGTTGGTGTAAGCTATTCTGCAATGTTAGATGTGTCCAACAATGGTAGAAAGTATGGCTGAAGGTGATCTACATTGAACACTAGTTGCAGACCAAGGAACAATGGGATGCTGAGCTTGAAGGCATTGTCACCAAAGGCCCTGGTGATGGTGAATGGCCCATATCGGAGTGGGTGAAGCTTGCTGTGGGGTCCAACAAGGCGCTCCTTCTGTAAATGTAGCCAAACTTTGTCACCCACCCAAAACTTGTGTGGCATTTGATGCTGATCATGACGCTGCTTGTACTTAGCATTGGCTCTGTCCAATGTATGATGGACCTGTTTAATGAAGTTGTTAGCCCTTTCAGTGTCGAGTTGAACGTGAGTCGAATCTACCTGAGTGGCTACAAATGGTATGGCCACATCAATGGGGCATAATGGATGAAATCCCATCCCTACCTGAAAGGGGCTCTGGCCTGTTGAGATGTGGAGATCTCTGTTGTAGCTGTGTTGGACATAAGGGAGATTTTCATCCCAAGTGCATGGATTTTTTGAGTTGTACATGCGGAGAATGTGTACGATCATCCTGTTGACAAACTCTGTTTGGCCATCAGTTTGGGGATGGAAAGCCATGGACTTAGTAATTTTTGTATCCAACATTGACCATAAACGACTAAAATGCACTCAGGATTTTGTTGTCCTAATTTGAGACAATTGACTTTGGGATCCCAAAGTGTACCCATATTCGGTCAAAGAAGAGCTTAGCAGTGGCCTCTCTTGTGATACTCTTCTTGCAGGTAGCCATGATGGCCATCTTAGAGAATCTGTCGATGACCATGAAAATGAAATCATTGTCGTGCTTAGTAGAAGGAAGGCCCGACATGTAATCCATGGAGACAAATTCCCAAGGCTAGCTAGGAGTAGGTAGAGGAGTATACAAACCTTGTTTCTTGATGGTTGGTTTGGCAATGGCATAGGCGGTGCAGGATCTAATGTACTTCCCAACATCCTGACGAAGTTTCAGCCAATAAAAATACTTCTGCAACACCGACATTGTTTTCTCTACTCCGAAATGTCCAACGACCCAATTGTAGTGTGCCTCCCATATCATCTTAGCGCACTCACTTGGCAGAACATAGCTGTGTACTAGGTGGCATAACAGTGCATCTTGAAGGTGAAAATTTGGAACTTGCTTCCCTTCCAAGAGTGTCTGGTATATGTTGTCAAATTCCGGATCGCTCTTGTAAAGATGCAACCACCCTGATGTCTCGTGCCCATAGGAATCGAGCACAATGATCAATGCCATCACCGGTGGTCAGATGAGGCAATCAACAACATTATTGGTGCTTCCATTCTTATACTTAATGTTCAAATGGAACTATAGCAAATAGGTGGACCATTTCTGATGGTGATCGTTCTGCAACTTCCCTTGTTTCTATATGAATTGTAGAGGTCGGTGGTCTGCATGGATGATCGTTTCATTCCCCAGAATGTAATGCTTCCATTGACAACAGACCTACACAATGGAATACATTTCTTTGTCATAAGTGGGTTACTTTTAGACTATGTCTGAAAGTGTCTGAGTGTGGTAAGCCACTGGATGCCCATGCTGAGTAAGAACCACACCAATAGCATAGTCGAAGGCCTTTGTCTCAATCTCAAATGGTTGTTGCAGGTCTGATAATGTGAGCATTGGTGCATAATAGAGGTGATTCTTCAACTCAAAGAATGCTTGTTGTTGGGTTTCCGACCAAAAAAACTTTGCTTTTGCTCCCCCCTTGGTGACTTGACTTAAAGGCCAAGTGATATGAGAGAACCGCAACACAAATCTATGGTAGAAATTGGCAAGACCCATAAAGCTATGGAGCTCTGTTAGAGTGGTTGGGGTTGGCCAATCCCAAATGAATTGTATCATGGATGGGCCCACATGTACACCCTGCTCATCAATGATATACCCCATATATTGAACTCGGGTCAGGTCGAAGGTGCATTTCTCCAAGTTAGCACACAGATTGTGTTGGCGCAGGGTTTGAAGGACCTGTCGAATATGGTGGACGTGCTCCTCCCCACTCCGGATGAAGATCAAGATGTCATCTAAATACACCACCAAAAATGCATTGGTGAAGGGTCACAAGATGTCATCCATTAGTCTCATGAAGGTTAAAGGGGCATTCGTCAATCTGAATGGCATGACCAACCATTCGAAAAGGCCCTCCTTGAATTGTTTTCCACACATCAGAGGGTTTGATAGGCACCTGGTGATAACTTGACTTCAAGTAAATCTTGCTGAAATATTTGGCTCCCTTGAGCTGGCCCAGAAGGTCATCAATCCGCGGGATTGGGTACCTATTCTGGATAGTGATCTTGTTCAGCATCTAATAGTCAATACAGAGCCTCCACGTCCCATACTTCTTCTGTACCAATACAATTAGGCTCCCACAAGGTGATGAGCTTGGCCTGATGTGCCCTTTCTACAACATTTCCTGAATCTACCTCTTTATCTCATCGTTCTCCAGAATAGAGCATCGATAAATCGATCCATTGGGCAGCGGTGCGATCGGGGTCAGATCGATGGAGTGCTTGACCTGACAGTGCAGAGGTACCCCTGTGAGTGAGGTGAAAATATCCCTGTAATTCTCCACAACTTTGTCCATCTACTGCTGCTGTGCAGAGGAGCCCTGCTTGGAAGCCGTGGCCACAACCTTCTTCTTTCCCTAGGGGAGAATCATGAGGAAAACAAAATTACTTGTTTGGGAAATGACCTTACTACATTGATTTGCAGTAATCAAAGAGATGGTGGTAGGCGGGGCTACCTCTGGTATCCTTTACAACTTATTAGCCAAAGTAATAATCATAGAGCGAGGTCTAGACTCATATAAAACATGTCGCTTCCACAAGTATGGTTGTCCTAACAATACATCACAAACTTCGAGAGGAGCAACGTCACACAGTACCTCATCCGTGAAGGGCTTGATGTTGTAGGGAAGGCGACATTGCTGGCTGACACAAAGATCTAGTCCTTGGTGAAGCCACCCAATGGTGTAAGGTAGTCGATGTACTATAGTCTTTAGGCCCAGCCACTTCATGACCTATGCTAAAATGAGGTTCTTTTGGCTCTCACTGTCGACAATTAATTGCAGTGGAGAACCCTTCACCCACATCTGTGAGTGGAAGAAGCATTCCCCCTCATGTGGATCTTGGTGGTGGCCACAATGGAACTGGACTTCACAACAATGATCTACTTTCCTTTGCCAATTCCCTTATCAAGTTCTGATTTAGAGTCGGAACCTATGTTTGATTCGGAAGCCTTCAGCTCGACAACCAGTGACTGCTTGGCCTGACACTCACTTGTATTGTGAGTGTAGCTCTTATGGAACTCGCACCATTTTCCCGTGTCCTTCTTCATCTTTGGGGTGTTGTTCTTTGCTTGCGACTTCGGTGGGCTGTCTTGGGTAGCACCACCTTGGCTTGGTCCTTTGTTCTATGGTTTTGGGGTGCCTTTTTCTTGCTTTGGATTTGCAGATCCAAACTCCCGCTTCTTCTGTTTAAACTTCTGCTCAATTTTGACAATGTACCGATACACCATGCTGAGCAAGGAAAATTCCAGGAACTCCATCTCATCCCGGATGTAATTGTGTAGACAACCACGATACTTGAGCACCAAATGCCGCTCAATATCCTTGATACCCAACTTCGTGTGAAGGGTATGGAAAGTATTTGTGAACTCTGGCACATCTTGGTCCCTTCCCCGCCATAGTGTGGTCCACTTCATTTATTTGTTTTCATAGCTCCTAACATGGTAATATTGTTCCTTGATGGAGTTTCGGAAAGAATTCTAAGTGGGTGCAGCTGAAAACAACGAGGGTTCACTCTCATCCCTTTGTGCACAGTAGGTTTCCCACCAATCCTTGACATGTGGGGTGGCTTTAAGAATTGAAAAGTAATCTTTTCCTGATTGGAAAAGTCATGAAATGAAAAATATCCTTCCAATAGATTTAACCATTTATCTACGACATCTACATCTATCAGTCCTTCGAATATGGGAATATCGAACTTAACTTGTACCTTAAAAGGAGTGGCACCTCTAGAGTGGCTGTTGGATGAAGATGCATCACCTGTGGGTAGCCGTTGAAGGATATGGGAAAAGTTATCCATCATCACGTCCCTCTGTCGCTCGAGGGCTTCCTAGAGCAACATTTTGATAGGATCTTATACCTCCTCGTATTTATTTTCTTTCGCCACGGGAGGCTGTCAAGTTTTGTGAGGCTGATCTTGTAATGGTTCAACCAGATCAAGCCCTAACTCCTTATACCTTGACCTTGTTGGGGACATGCAAAGAAAAACAGAGAAAGAGCAGACCTCTCAGATACCATTGATCCGAACTTAAACAAAAACACGACAACTTACAAATATAATCATAAACATAGAGATGCTACAGAAAAACTCTTCATTTCATTAATAGAAAAATACTGAACTATGATTACAAATAGAATGGAAATAAGAGAGCTCGGGCAATGGTAGCTTATCTCTGAGAAGAGATGTGGTGACTACATGCCTCTGAATTGTGTTACAATGAGGCTTAAGGGTCTATTTATTATTGGAAAACATGAGAAAACCCTAAACAACCAAAACCCTGACCCCAAGAGATGTAACACCAAGAGTTTGTGGGCCCTGTTGGGGTTAGTTGGGCATCCAACTTCCCTGGGTTGTAACTTGGTCATATTATATCCATTTAGTGCGTACGATGCCTTGTTGGAAAGGTCTCTCCGAGTACTAAAGGTTTCACCACAGGCCATTGCCTACGGCTATGGGCTTGTTGTAGACCCAAAAAAATGTCGTTGATGTTATGTTTCGCTTCTTAGTGGTTGTATTTTACTTCTTGTAGTTGAATTTGTGTTAGTTGTTAACATTTTGAATCATCTAAATAATTATCCCTAGTCAATAATTCTAGTTTCCTTTGAGGCAGACTATGAACAAAAGTAGCATAAACAATGATATCTAGTGTTGTATGAAGGCATTTTGAGGCCATACAATCTCTCTCTCTCTCTCTCTCTCTTCTCTCTCTCTCTAATATATATATATATATATATATATATATATATATATATATATAATATATACATACACATATATATATATATTTATATATATATATATATGTATAATATATATATATATATATATATATATATATAATATATATATATATATATGTGTTTGTGGTGTGGTGTATATATATAATATATACACACACATGATTTGACCCTGGTTACCTCATCTGGCTCTTGATGTTGTGTTTCGCCTCTTGGTGTTTGTCTTTTACTTCTTGTAGTTGAATTTATGTTAGTCGTTATGGACTTTATAGCGATAGTTGTTAATATTTTAAATCATCTAAAGTATTATCCCTGGTCAACCATTCTTGTTTCCCTTAGAGTCAGACTATGACCGGAGGTAGTATAAACAATGATATCTATTGTTGTATGAAGAAATTTTGAAGCAATAGTAATATATATATATATATATATTATATATAATACTACTTTTTATTCATTAATAATAAATTATTGAACAATACAAGGAAAAAATATTTTGGAGGTTAAATTTCTACCATCCACTTAATAATTATTGATAATTAAATTAAAATGATGTAAACTCTATTATAAAATAGACACGTCTATCATCATAATTAAAAATATTATCAACTTTGAATTTTAAGAAAATATGTGCCTTTCATCGTAATTACAAATATTATCAACTTTGAATTTTAAGAAAATACATGGCTTGATAAAGAATTAAAATATGAAAGGAAATTAAAATATTACAAGGAGATGGTCAACTCTAATCTATAAGATCAAAAACATGTATTGGTTTTGAGTAGCACAAAGAAGAAAATATGAACCAACTCCCATGAGTTACATAGTGAAAGTGGTGATTGGACAATTCCAAAAATACCCTAAGATGCAAGAATCTGTAGTCTTTGTAGCACTAAGAGAATTGAAGTTGAAAGGTACTTTCTCTTAAGATGCCTTACATATACTAAATTAGATCTCAATTTCAAAATATATACATCACAATGCCTACCTTACTAATCTCTTAAGTAACCAAAACTATGATAATCTTGAAATGTTTCTCTTAATATTTTTTTCAGTACGGAAATAAGAGTATAAAGAAATCTTAATAATCTCTTACATATTTTAAGGTTTGATAACTAATTCTAAATTCAATTACGGTTAATCATCTTCTTCCTTTGGAGATCGAGTATTATGGCATACAAGACTTTTGCAAACCTTAATGGACACCTTTTGTGGGCTATCAAATCTATAAATAAGCTAAAGACATGATTCTATTATTGAGATATTAACAAAGTTGAGTGTGGAGGTGTGGTGAAACATAAAACATAGAATTTTAAATATAAAACACATAATAGTAAGTTTTTTGTTTGTTTGTTAGTTTATTCACAACCTAGCGGCACTAACCTATGACTTAAGAAACTTCTCCTTGGTGACTTGGGAAACTCCTAATCAAGGGCATCTAAGTCCTAAAAAAATCCTAGAAGCCTAGGCCACACCAACCCATACTCATAGCTCAATTTGTGCCCATGAGGTGAATCTTCAAAATCATCTAAAATCACACACAACTTGGGCCACATCAACCCATACTCATAACTAGGTTTTTTCCCACCAAACTAATATCCTTTTCACCATAAAATACTTTAACAACATATCATATCACCATCCACTCTAAACCATTTTAACAACTTGTAATAATAAAATATTCCTATTAAAATAATTAGACCACAACATTTAATTTTAGAAAATAAATATTGAATAATAAAAAATAATATTTATTTTTATTGATAATATAATATATATTATATATAATTTTAGAAAATAAGTATGGATAATAAAAAAATAAAATATTTAATTTTATTTATAATAATTTCTTCTCTACGCTTCTCTAAAGACTCTATATACTCATAAAGGCCTTGTAGAGTAACTGTGCTAGGTCTGCCCTTGGTAATCTTTGGTAACTGTGGTGAAATATTCATACTTGAAATTATATGAGCAAATATGTATTAGAAAAAGAAAAAGATAAGGAATGTGTGCACCTGATATCATCAAACCTGATTGCAGATCGCTCATGCCCACCCCAGCCCGCAGACCGAAGAATATATAGAGTACGTTTTTAACTCTTTCACGGAGCCTCAGAACTCTTTCACCAAAGAATATATGCAAAGAATATATAAAGTACGTGTTTAACTTTTTCACAGAGCCTCAAAACTCTTTTACCGACGTATATATAGAGTACATGTTTAACTCTTTTACCGAGCCTCAGAACTCTTTCATCGAAGAATATATAGAGTATGTTTTTAACTCCACCGAGCCTCAGAACTCTTTCACCGAAGAATATATGCGAAGAATATATAAAGTACGTGTTTAACTCTTTCACCGAGCCTCAGAACTCTTTCACCAAAGAATATATGCGAAGAATATATAGAGTACTCTTTCACCGAAGAATATATGTGAAGAATATATAGAGCATGTTTTTAACTCTTTCACCGAGTCTCAAAACTCTTTCACCGAAGAATATATGCGAAGAATATATAGAGTATGTTTTAAATTTTTCATCAAGCCTTAGAACTCTTTCACCGAAGTATATATAGGGTACGTGTTTAACTCTTTCACCGAAGAATATATGCGAAGAATATATAGAGTATGTTTTTAACTCTTTCACCGAGGTTGGGGTTAATCGCCTTGCTAATGGGAAAGCTAAAGACATTGAAGGTTACCAGGTGGAAATCTTAAAAATTGGAGGTCCTGTCCTCATCCCCCACATCCACAAGCTTTTCAAT